>JBBPLV010001317.1:0-10270 GCA_038089975.1 Boletellus ananiceps | reverse complement strand
GCGGTGACTCCGACAGGCTACATCTGCGTAAAAGGAGGTGCTGAAGGGAGGATGAATATTTCGTAATTCGTCAGTACCATACGAGCTACAAAGCTACGCCGCTAGAGACCGTTGGATTCTTAGACGTGGCACGTACGTCCTGAGGTTTCTGAGCCTTCACATATGACTTGACATAATCCCCAATTTCGGGATGCAAGGAAAGGTCTCCAATCATGCGCGTGACCATAGACGATGACGAGGCAGGAATGGTCTCCTTCACCTGAATCCCTCGCTGCACCAAGGCGCTCTGGATGACGCTCTTGATAATGCTCTCGAACAGCGGGTTCTTTATGACACCCGTGAGGAAGTCCTTGACGCCGAACTGCTTCAAGTCCCCAGGGTCGATGGTGTTTAGTAACTGAGAGTTTGCTGTGTGGTCCGAGTGGGAACTCGCCTGCAAAAATCATCTCGGCCCACTCACCACGGCAAAGCTCGATGGCATTCATGTTGTATTTCGAAAAGTGTCTTCGCGCTTCCTCGTAACAACTAGCAGGGTCGTCCTTGTTTCCACTGACGAACGCGTCGAGGATCTCGCCCGCTACAGAGTTCGTAACCCCTACGTCAATCATGGCTTTGATAAAGAAATTCAACTTTTCTGCGTGCGTTGCATCGTCAGGAGATGTCAAGTTGGGAGGATAGTTGAGCTGGATCAGGGCCTTGTCAAGTTTGGACAGTGTCGTGTTGGCCGGAACTTCGATCCGCTCTACATTCAGGCGAGCAGGCATGAAAAACCTACGCGCGGCGATCAGACATCTGGAGTCAGAGTCCAGGAACGTCGCTCACATCATGATGGACTTGGCGTCGTACTTGGTCATATTCATGATCTCTCCCTTGTTGTACACGTCGATGATCTGGGATTTCACATTCTCCCTGGACCCGAGAAGTTGCGTGTAGTAATTGTAGACTTCGAACTCGTCGAGGTGGATGTACTCCCCTCTGGCAGGGCTCTGATGCTCGTGCATCAGTCCGAGAACATGGCCAAACTGGTGAAGGATTATCCCACGATCCTCTTTGGTGGGATTCCTGTTCCCACTCAACCAACCCAGGTTGAGAGTCGGCACGCCGGGTGCTATCTTTCCAGTATTCCCAACGACGCTCCAAGACGATCCGGGGTGGAAAGTGATACAGACGTCGGCGGTTGACGCACGTGAGTGATAGAAGAACTCGATGTTAGCATAATCCTCCCAGGTCTTGAAGCCGAGCGCTTCGGCCTTGTCTTTCTTGATAACATTCTCTACGGCTTCTTGTTTATCTTTGGTGTAAAAGCTGTCGCGAACGAACGCGTATGTGATCCGCTAGAGGGGCGAATGAGGGTCTGCAAGAGTGGTGGTGATGACCACATCAACGGACCACCTTGAAATCCCAGTATTCTGAGACGTTATCCGATCTGAATCTCCATACATTCGTGGACATGAGGCCAGCACCGCCGCCGACAGGTGTGCTCTGCTCATCTTTAGAGCCCACTAAGGGCAGTGTGCTGCAAGCATGTTTGAGAGAAGAGGTTGTCTTGGAGGGCGAGGACATGAAGTACGATTGGAGGGAAACGCGGAAGGGGTAGTTGGTGGTGGTGATAGATTCCGAGGCCAATCGCTCAACGTCAGCGGCCGCGTCAAAGTGCCTATTACTTGATTGTGGATCTCGTGCATACGGTCGAACTCAGATCTGTGAAAGCTGTCTCTACTAGGTGGTAGTCCATCTCAGCTTGAAACCCGTCCTCCCTCTCACCCCTCCACCCATAACTCCCTGTGTACCCTCTCCCCCGTCCTACAGAACGACAACGGCGGACAACGTAGCATCGTCGTAATCCAGTATGCTCCCGGCCTGTTCTCCCTCGCCAGCTCGTACGGCACGCGTGTGAGCCACTTGTTCTCCACTGCCCTTCCCGCGTCGATTGGGCTCGCCTCATCCATCTCGTGCACTTGTACGAGCTTGATCAAGTGTCCGACGGACTCGTACACTTCGCCTGTCCAACGCCCTCAATCAGCCCAGGTCGACCGAAGTCAAACTAGCGCGCACGTGGGATCGGACCTCTAGCCTCGTCGTATTCGAGATTCAATCCGTCGTAATACTCATGGCTCAGATCCCAGAACGTCTCCTCCTTCAGGACCCTCTCGCGCACCGATTCTGCAGCGACACATGTTCATGAACGCCCCTCCACATGACGCAAAGCCACGTACCATCCGTGGATAGGAATCCCAGTACGGTGCTCGCAGCGAGAACCACACCAGCGTGTCGGTCCTTGAGCAGATTCAGCAGACTGTCGACGATCATCGGGCGCAGATCATCTGACGTGGACGAGCCCGTAAACATGTCGTTACGAAACAGGGCAAGGAAGAAAAAAAACGAAACAGGGTGCGATTTCCGAGCCGACCGTACCTTGTTCAGAGAAGGAACGTAGTATTGCCATCGCGATTCGTTGCACCCTGCGTTGCGGAGCGCGCAATGCATTCACCACAGGCAGAACCAGACCCCGCAACACGTAGCTTGCAAGTCTGCTTTCTCCCTCGTCTAACAGAGTGCGGTAAGCAAACGGACCGAGAAACACGGGAACAAAGGAGACCAACCGAATCGAGCGACGACGCGTAGGTAGTGCAAACCCGCGTACGTCATTTCGTACCGTCCGGAATCGATCATTGTGCGCACAACTTCGATAGCGCCAGCATCCAGCACGCCAGATCGTAAGCGCTCTGAAAACACCAACGAGTTTGTCAAAATGCGTTCCGAGCCACCTCAGCCCTGTTGGACTGACCACAGTCTAGTAGCTCGGATAAAACTTGGACGCCGTCTTCTCCTCGCACACCGTCGAACCAGCGATTCAGAAGCATCCTCACGATGGCCGCACAAGTACCGGATGCCTCGTCGCATACAGTCACAGCAACATCATCTGCCCGAGCGGATATCAAATGTCAGAACGAAGCCACCATGTCACTACCCACCGGAGCCACCTACCGATGCTCACAAGTTGCGCCAGAACTGAGGCAGCAGACAGCGCAGTCGATTTCTGGTTGAGCTGCGCGACGAGGACGGGGACTGTTTGCACTGCGTCGATCGCCTTCGTCACAGCGCTTCTCACTGTGCTCACTACCGTTCCAACCTTGAGCGTCCGGCCAAACGCGATGAAACGTGCACGCACCTTGCGTGTTCCCAAAAGTCGTCAAGGCTGTGATGGCGCCGTCGCGCCTGCTTGGGCGATGGCTCTGCGCTCGTTTTGCAAGTATTGTCAGGTGATCGTCCTGGAACAATGCACGTTGGATGTCGTCTTTGTCAGATAAAAGTAAACAAGTCGTTATGAGAGATCGAGAGCTGGAATACACAACCATACCAAATTGCACAAATTTAACCAACACGCGACATGCCACTCGCTTGGTCTCGTCCGAACACCGGTCGAGCATGTCGAGCAAGGTGGACAGCACGCCAAACTGGATCATCGTCTCCCGCAGGTCCTCTGCCAAATCGTGAGCCGGAAAACATATACTCGCCTCGATCGGTCTCGTAGACGAACCTTCCGGGAGGAGGGAACAAAGCACGCGAGTAGCTGCCGGTGCGACAAAGTCGTCGAATCGCTTAACCAGATTGATCAGTGTAGCGATGATAGGTCCCGATTTCATTGTCGCCCTGCCATGCTCTGCCCACGACAGGTCAGTGGAATAGTCATGAGACCTCACTCGAGTATGCGTACCATCTTTTGCCAGTCCATCCACGACGCTCAATACGGCGACCAGCACAGGGCTGCCTGTCACAAGACCGACCGTGAGCCTTCCTACGCTGATTTGGGAATTATGCCACTTGCAATCTGAACGCAGAGCCTCGGTGACATCAGTCACCAAATCTATGTCCACGAGTTTCTTGGCAAATTCATCATCCACTGAATGTGCATCAGGAGAGGATCAGCACAGGTCAGAACAGGCGTCAACGTACACTTCATCAACATGGACAAGGCCTGTGCGCTGTGAAACGCGACGGTGGAAACCCCCTCCTCATGTCTTCCGATACGTGTGTTGTCGCAAAACTGGACAAGCGTCTTCAAGTTCGCATCGTTGATCAGTCTTTCCTTCAATTCTGTTCGTTTGCAAAGAGACGGGATGTATATGCAAGCCCGACGGCAATCTTTGTTGTTCTTTAAGAGCTCCGAGACGTCGTCGATAATCGTTCGCTCAAGATCGCCTATCGTCGTATCCGAGGGCCAGTCCCATTCCAACTCGCAATACGTGGCTGCAGCGCTGAGTCGCACCACTCTGTCTCTGTTCTTCAAAAAGGTGGCCAAAACTTGGTTGGCGTCCTGATAGATGCTGATAGCGTTTTTGTAGACCCCTAAGCATACATCGTTATCAACACTTAGGGTACGTGATTCGGGGACGCAAACACACCAAAGCTGGCCAAGAACGCCAAGCGGTCCAGGGCATCCAGGATGGATTGGCCTCGCTTGAGATCATCGAGTAGCGCTGGAACAAAACTGTCATCGAGTATGTCCTTCTCCCACAACTCTGACAGATTCTGAAGGCGCTGATGACTGGCTGCGTCATTCCAGAACATGGGCTCTGGCCACCCTGTGGGGTTGTTGTAAAATCGGGCACGCGGCTTGTAGTTATTTTTGAACAACACCGACACGTGCACCTTTTGCCCTGGCAGGATTATCCGGGAATCTCCAAGATGAGGCCTATACAGAGGTAAGACAAAGAATCCTGACATGATATTGCCTTCCCTCACCTCGAAGTATGCCTATCTGAATTGTAGTACAACAAACGCCTGAGAGGCATCACCTCCAAGGGCCACCATCCGAGGTGCAGCGAAGGCGTGATTTGCTTGTTCAAGTCATCGATCTTCCACATCACGTCGGCGGGCTCCATTCCCAGCCCGGCAGCAATGGCCTGACTTCGCATCCACAGCAGGGGAATGTCCCCAGACTGTAGCTTCTCGTTCTGCCTATTTCCACCACCACTTTTTTTTTGTAGGACCACAAGTCAGGACGGAGAGAGCCCGGCAGATGATAAACCTACATGTCTGAATGACATCCCGCGAACCAGACCTCTTTGATACGTCCATCGTCACCGCAACTGGACCGTCCGCCATATACATACTCGGGCAAGAACTTGACGCGTCGTTCGTCCAACGCCAAGGCGTGTCGGAAATAACAAATATGCTCAGTGGAAGTTGTCGTGCCAGGCAGCGTCCTGTTCCTGCCGATGCCGACTGACGAGACAGTATCCCTGAAATGGCCGAGGTAAGCAGGCAACGAATCTCGCGCAAAGACAACAAGATTTACCACACCCCGACGAAATGGATGTGAACTTCGCTCCGACAGAACGTCTTCCGGAATGTTTTCGCCAAAACGGCGTGCTCAGCCATCCTTTTGGACTCTTTTGTCGTCATAGGTTGGCTGATGACACTGGCAGGCCTAGTCAAGCTCGAATCATCGTCGTTCGTTTTCGAATACAGATCGAAAGCACTGAATATATTAGAACTGTACATAACCTGAGTGACGCAAGACCTTACAATGGTATCTGCTCGTCGTTTCCAGGGAGGAGTAGCCCCACCTTCGACATTTTAGTTGATGGCAAAACGGAAAATAGGTTTGCGAAGGTAAACTTACTCGAACGATCATAGCCGCCAATGCTCGAACCTGGTAAGCACCACGGGAAAATCCTGGAACACGGGTGAGATGGGCGTAACGTCGACACCACAGAACAAAATATCCCACCAAACAAAAACACCCTGTCTCCATTCTGATAATTGTCTGAAAGCCAGCGGTAGGAAGCCATGATGACTTTGTGTAGATTTCTGGTACGATGTACGGTCATCTGCCATAGAACTTTACGTGACGACATACCTGCCAAACACTACGTCCAAGCGACTGGACAGTTGATGACGCAGGGACGCGCCGGTAGCCTTGGCGATCGTCCCCAGTCCGCTGCTGTAATATGTGAGCTGCTTATCGCTCTTTGTGATATGGCTATAGAGTTCGATGATATTGGTATTCTACAATTGAGCGCGCAGACAAGAAGACGTGAGTCAGGCAAGTCTCGAGCATACCCATTTTTGGTGTCACCTTGATACCAAACTGGTTCGATGTGCCATCGATGCACACCACGAGGTTTCGTGAGCTCGATGATTCATGTTGTGGACACTGGAATACGTGAGGGATCCGAGTCGGACTCTCTAGCGTCGTCATCGCGAAATGCCAGTGTACGAGTTGACGGGCTCCTTCAAGCGGGCATCAACGACATATAAATGGGATCGACGAGGAATAGAAGCTGTGGTGGGCAGAGGCAAGCCGGCCAACGCGGTCGTCGCACTGCTTTCCGCTGAGGAGAACACGCGTTTCGCTTCGTGAAGACAACGTGGTAACTGGGGGCTCAGGGACGGAGCCAACCCGAACCCTAGCATATGAATCACAGCCGTTCATTGGTCTGGATTGGCGCCCATCCCCTGCAACGCCAATGCCATGTGCTTACCGGCTGTCCAAGACCACAGCGGTCAGTACGGTGCTTCCATCACACTGGTGAATCAGTGCCACACACCACTCGCACTTGTGCTCGGTAGTGCAGAGTGAAGCAATGAGCAAGGCCATGCTCAGGTTCAACGTGGAGTTGGCAAGGCCGCTCTCGGCGCTTAATCGAAGCCAAGAAGAGATAACGAAGTGGGTCAGGAGTGATGAGCATATTGGATTCCATAACACGTAACGCAACAAGGCGCTTGCGCGCTGGGAAGTTGCAGATACACTGCGGATTGTCCACAGGGCCGCACCAAGGTGGAGGGAGTGCACGTCGATGGCCACATTGGCGGTGTTTCAACCAGCGCCAAATCGAAGTTGAGGAGGGGTGATGATGGCTCAAGCATGGAGTACAGCCTGGAACTTACTGTGGGGCAGTGGCCTATTGATCTTGGTAAGGCCAGGGTGAGGTCCCGTTATGAGCGCAAGGCAGCCACAGCAACACGCTGGCAGACCACAATGCTCCAGGAGGATCATAATTGTAGGCCCGCTCGTGACGCACGATCCCTTGTTCAGCTATGCAGACCAAGAGCAACTGACCGGTGCACGCAGGGAGATGACTCACAGGTGAGCGTAGTGGTGTTCAATCCCAGCCCACAAGCTTGCATGACTCGCCCAACAAGGGCCCGAGGGGGATAGTGTGTACTGACGGAGACAGACACGTGGACAAGATGAGTTCCGCCAAACTTCAAGCTACTGTACAGGTTAGACGCGGTCAAATAAGTGCTTAGGTAAGCATTGACGCCAACAACTTCGAGCTCATTACATAATACAGCCACAACACCGCACGAATGTGATCGTCCAATCTACTCCGGACATTGTCAGCTCTGAACAACATGATATGTGTGAATCGGTATCCCTTCTGCAGGTATTAATCACTCTTGAGAACTGCTGGATATTTCGAACACATGGGCGAGGGCGTCACGCCCATTGTGTTTTGTGCTTTGTAGCCACTGACACATTCGTCTCATCACAGTTTGCATAACGCCCGCGAAAGGAAACCTATCCATAGTGACCCTTTTTGAACCAGCCATGAGATAGCCTCTTCCCAAAATAATTTACTGTAACGGGTACTTTGACAAGCTCGTGTAGTGGGGATCCCTGCTGACAAAGGAGCACAGATTCTCGACCGCTGCAACCACTTGTGGCTTCGCAGCTGCCTCCTCGTGTTCCTGTGAAGAAGTCACGTCAACTCTCATTCTTCCTCTCGTCGCATTTTATAGACTTACTTCTATAGTCTCCCACCCGCAGAGGACAAAATACTTGTTCTCGTCGCTGTGTGCTTGTCCAAACACGAGCATCTTCTTAGTCGATTCTGAAAACTTGGACAATGCCTCGACGACGCGGGCACGATTCTCGGGCGTCTTCAACGTCAATACAACTATCTCCGTAATGGGCTTGTCGAGCGCGATCGTCGGAGCTGAGAACTGGATAGTGTATATTTCTGGCGGGCGGGCGCCACCGACAGACTGCGAGAGCTCCTTGAGAAGGTCGCCATAGAAGGGCGCGTCCTTGATCGCTATATGTGCCTCATAGCTGTCCCAATCTACACGTACGGATACAACGACCGTGAGGCTCTCAAAAAAGTTGACTTGGGACGCGACGTACTGATGACGCAGTAACCAGTGTTTGTGCCTCTGATCCGCTTCCCATAGTACACCGGGCTAATGCATGGTTTGTTTGAGCAAGGCAGCCCTCGTTCTAGGAACCCTGTACAGGGGTAACTTCGAGGTTGACTCACGTATGTACTCCTTTTGCTCTAAGGGCAATGTCGAGTGCAGGAATGACGACGTCTGAGTTATCCCAAAAGGGATCACTCGCTTCAAAGATGACGATTTCGGTGGTGAGCCCCATGTTGCCGATTCGATGGAGGAGGGTCACGACCAGCTGGTAGATATATGCTCCCACAGTGGCTCCGCAGTAAAACCAGTGCACTCTTCACATGTTCTTGCAACAATGATATCCTGTCGACCGTCGACAAGGACTGTCTCGCAGGTGCCTGGTTTAAGGATATTGCATCCGTTCTGTGGCTGTGCCAGGTCGGCCGATGCCCTTCAAGGTTGGCCAAGGTACTCTGTGTATCACGAGGTGAACCAAACGTTTCACTGTACTATTGCCACACGCTCGACACCGAGAATCTACCTAGGAGTAGTACCAGCGAGACTAGGTCACAAATTACATGATTACTAATAGATACTAATCGCGATGATGTAATCTCCCGATCACAAATATTTGATCCCAGAGCGGGATCCCGCTTCCGCCCACACGCAGATGCGCGCCTACTACTTTGACAACGTCCCTGGCGACCAACGGCTCGCGCACGACTCCGGCCTCCCCGTGGACGACGAGATCCTCGCCTCCATCGGCCTCCACCACTGGCATATCCCCGTGCCCGTGCCTGCTACGGGCGACTACCCCCAGGTCGATGCTGTCGCTCGCGAGCGTAGCTACAAGAACAGGGACGTGATCAACATTACCAAGGAGGGTCTCGGTGATCTCTACGAATCGAAGCTCAAGACGTTCTACGAGGAGTCCGTCTAAATCTCTTTATCTCCCTCCCGGGGGCACTGGGACAGACTTGGAGATGCTGACCAAGACATTGCTTGCTGTTGCAGGCACATGCACGAAGACGAGGAGATCAGGTACATCCTCCACGGCAGTGGTTTCTTCGATGTTCGTGGTGAGTGCCCTGTAGGTGATTGTTTGCCCTCAAGCTCACCCTGATCGTCGCTGTTCTGGACACGGGTCTCCACCGAAAAGAACATCCCACCGACAAGTGGATCAGATGCGCAGTTGACACGGGCGATCTCGTAGTCCTTCCTGCTGGCATCTACCATCGCTTCACGCTCGACGAGAAGAACGTGATCACAGCGATGAGGTTGTTCAAGGTAAGAATTACCACGACTCATCTCTCGCACTCACCCACCATACACGGATACATCCAGGACGAGCCCAAGTGGATTCCCTACAACCGGGGCGATGCCACAGACATCAACCCATACAGGGTAGAATACCTCAAGAGCTTGACTGTAAACTGAGCCCCAGTATAGTTGTACGTACATGTGGTCGTGTTTTCTCCTTTGTACCCCCAAGTACACCGTCAATATACGAGAATGTTGAAACGGCAAGTGTTACCACCAACCTGGAATTACATACCGAATAACGATATATGGGTCTAAGAGCAATCTACGATCTAGCTGGAGGGCAATCGACGGTCGCGGATGTTTGAAGTGATTTGTTCCATTCAACAACTTTTGGATGCGCCATGACCTATCACGTCTTAGATCATGACTTTCCAGAAACAGGAACTATGGCATACCTTCTTGGGATCAAACCGTAGGACTTGCAGTCCGTCCAAGGATGCAGCCCGGGAGAGAGCAACGTAGCTCTGACCTATACTCCCCCTTCAGTGCTTGGTTTTCAAAACTACTCATCGCACGATTTCACCTTTCTCAAACACTTTTCCAAGGTCAACCCTCACCCGCTGGATGGTCTGACCTTGGCTTTTGTGGATTGACATGGCCCAAGCAAGGATCAGAGGCACCTGCAAGGAGGAAACGCATAAGCTGTCCTGGATTGTGATTGATCAACAACCTACCTGCATCCGCCGCGCAAGCAACTTTCCTTCAGAGTCTTCCACTCTAAACTCTTCCCTCATCACCAACACTGCTTCCTTGCCGCCTTCGGCTGTCGGAAATTCAACGATTGGAAACGCCTCCTCTTTCTGCGATGCAGGTGACT
>JBBPLV010001316.1:0-10271 GCA_038089975.1 Boletellus ananiceps | reverse complement strand
GTCGATGATCATCGCACTCTGTGCATTTGTGTTTGCGAGTATCGTCAGTTTTGGTGTGCATCCGTTTTTTTTGTTTCGAGATGTTATTCCTGACATTGACTGTAACATTCTCGTTGTCAGTCATCCGGGTGATGCTCGTTCGAGAGAACAAACGGATGGAGTGTGAAGAACTGGATGTGATGCACGGACCTGCACGGGAGCGAATCGAGGAAGCAGCCATGCTGGAGGGGATCACGTTCGAAGAGGCTGTAAGACGTAGAATGGGGTTCCGTTACCTGTACTAGTTCATCAAGATGAGCAGCCTCCGAGCAGGTAACACTACCAGGGACTCGCCACCATCATCATCATCGTTACAGCTTTCAGAAAGAGGTCACAAAGCATACGGGCGGAAAGCAGACAGATGGCGCTTTCCGGTCCGAAGCCAGCCTCTGTGGGGAAGAGATGGAGGGAGGGCTGGGTGTCGATACCAGCTCGGAACAGGGGTTCTTTCGCTTCGGGAGAGTGAAACCCACAGCGGACGAGAAGGGACTTGCATTTTAGAGGTTGTTGCACTACGCGGAATTCGGAGAGGTACCATAGACGTGTAGTTTCCCCCTGGCTCGAAACAGCTGAGTTGAGTGCACGCATGGCAAGTGAAGCGATCCGTTCGAAAGGAACGATGTGGCCGTGCAGTGGCGGTGTAGAGCACGTGAGGAGCAAGGCAAAGTGACTTTGATCTAGCTTAGTTCGCTTCGCCTCGGGCACCCAGATCAGGCGAAGGCGGGGGGCGGCCTAGGCTAGGTCTATCATCCCCTATAGTACAGGTTGTACTTGTATACTACGCTGCCGAAGGGCTAATGTAAGCCCATTGATTGTGGGGCCGAATGTTCGGCCAGCCGAGCATAGCTTGTACCTGTTTGGACGCGGACCGAAGTCCAACAACCATCATAGAGATCTCCAGGTCCAGCCTCTCCAATGCAAACCCCAGTTTGGTTCTGTCCCACCTTCCAAACGTCGGGCTGAGTGTTCATTTGCACCAGAAGGGGTTCTCCCGGTCGGATTCGATCTTAGTCTGCCCGTCAGAGGCAATTGGTACGGAAAGAAAGGTACACCTCCACGCGGTGCATGATTTATATGAAAGGGATGAACACCATCACTTGATAGTAAGTACCGAGTTCATTGAATGCCCGTCCTTGCCTGTCTGTCACCTTAGCAAAACTTGGATGCTCGCATTACGTGACCACGGAGATGTCTTGGATGAAACGGGGCCACCCCGGACGAAACGATCCTCCGTGAACTATAAAAGGTTCGGACAGCTTCACAGACCATGTACTTGATCACGTTAGCGAAGGAGGCTCTGCGCCATTTCGTTGATGAGGTGGTCATAGAGGTTTTTGAAGGGTCATCTCTGCGTCAGGACGACAACAGAAAGGTCGCCTTCAACTACAAAACCCATCATGTTGAGGAGGTCGTCCAGCGAGTCTCCGAGAATACTGTGAAATCTGGCCGGTAGACATCCCCAGGATGCGCAGGGCGACTGCCCAGGTCACTCGCACCCAAAATCTACTAATTTCGATAGTGTGCTCGACATGAGGCAGTAGATGGTGATAACGGCGCCGAAGGCACTGCAGCCGGACTGATGCTACGCGCGACGGGGATGAGGCAAACAAGACTGGGGTGATCACGGAGGGGAAAGAAGTGAACGAGAAATGAAAATATATACTCATTCAAGCAGGGCATGTTCCAGCCGGAGACGCCCATCAAGTATCTCGACGGCGTCGCCGATCATCTTTCGATTTTGCGCCTCCAAGGTTCGCAAATATTGTCCCGGGGCTGAACAATTGTGAGGGCAGAAACCGCATACCGCCATGGCAATGTAACCTGACAGAGAGGACATGGGACCGAACTTCTCGTTATTGCTCCGGAAGGATTCTCAGAATCGGTGACCCAAAGTGTCTCGGCTTTACTGCGCCGCGTCTGGCCGGAGAGGGGATTAAAAGAACAAGAAGTTGTTGGCAGAGATCAAACAGGTGTAGGGGTACGTGTGGGGGTTGAGACGAGCCCAGCTGTGGGTGAAAGCTCTCTTCCGAGTTCACTGCATAGGATGCCTGTGAAAACCGCAAACACGGCGATTTGGACAATACGAAATGTTTCGGATTGCAGGTGTGAGTTCGCTCATCGAATCATGTTTTTTTTTAAAATGCCTACGTTACAGTTCGCCATCACAAGTCCCTTCGATGACGGATTCCGGCCTCCTTAGTAAACAGGACATCTTCTGGCAGCCTGTTCACCTCCCTTGACGTATCAGCGAGACCCAGCACTTACCGCATGGTCCACTTGTTTTCACGGATTAGCATTTGTCGCATGGTCATAGAAGCAAAGGAACAACAAATACACACTTCGTCGTGACTGAACACTACGGCTGACAGTCCTAGGTAATCTGGGTGGGGTCCATATGGGAGAGAAGCTGACCCAGGCTGCCGAGCTCCTAGAGCAGAGATGAGGAATCCTGTAGAATCAACTCACACACTTTGACATTTCTTTAGCTGCATTGGAAGGCCAAGATAACCAAGCAAGCAATCTCGGCAGCTAAGCATGGACATCAGGAAACATGCGGAAGGGAAAAGTGTGGGTCCGTACTGGCGGGTGCAGGCAGAGTGGCAGTCGGTGGTAGACAGCGTTCGTCAACTCGATGGATTCTCACGATTCCTGTTACCTCCACTTTGACGCCCTCCGACGGGCGGCTGAAGAGGAACCTATCATCATTGTGAATGCGAGCGAATACGATTGCGACGCTCTCATTGTTCTTCACGCTGACCCTCCCATTCATGTCTCCCTTCCCTGTTCGCTGGCCGATGTCACCCAACTCTGTTCACAGCTGTCTAGACTCACCAAAGACCCGGATGCATACGGGGATCACAGAGAGCCTGAGGTGTGAGTGAAGCGGATATTGCGCGAGCTCTGGTCGTCTGTGGTTGAACCGACTGCCACTGTGCTCCAAGACGACTTGAAGCTGCCCCCAGGCTCGCGGATCTGGTGGTGTCCGACCTCGAAATTCACTGTTCTCCCATTCCACGCGGCAGGTCCGTATCTGAAAGGAAAGAAGAGTCTGTTGGACATCTATGTCTCTTCGTACGCTCCCTCTCTCTCCGCACTCATTCGTTCTCGAGACCGTGTCCGGGTTCAGAGGGATGCCCGCAAAGCGACTAGAACAACCGATGCCATTTCGTTTGTGGCCGTCGGTCAAGGGAAGCCGAGTGCAGATACGGGCCTGCGTAACCTCCCGCAAGTGAAGCTCGAGATCGACAAAATTCGGAACAAGACCAATATGCCCCCTCAGGTGACATTCGAAACCGTCATCGGCGAGGCGGCCACAATCGAGGGTACGGTGCAGGCATTCCGGGACCACCGGTAGGTCCACATTGCCATGGAGCGCAGCACCCACAACGACCGCTCGAATCGTGGTTCGCTATGGGAGATAGCAAGCTCACCCTGATGCGCACCATCGAGGAGCGCTATATGAACTCGGAGCTTGCATTCTTGTCTGCGTGCCATACTGCGTTGGGAGACGAGTCGACCCCGGACGAGGTGCTTCATCTCGCGGCAGGGATGCAGTTTGCGGGGTTCAATGGGGTGATCGGGACGCTTTGGAAGTCGGACGACTCTATTGCGCACCGGGTGGTCACTCGGTTCTACGAGGGGAACCAACCCAAGCGGTATCGTGTAATGTAGGCCGTAGTCTGCAGGAACACCTTCAAGCCATAGGGGTGGTGCTGGTAACGACTTCAACGCGTACGCCGTATCTCGTCCTTGCGAACTAGCCGGTAGTCTCGCCTTGCCTGTTTCTCGGGTTTGCAGGTCGCACTCAGCGTTCGTTGCGAGGCCTTCAACTGCCTTCAACCGCGAATGCCACTCCTCGCCAGCCCTCTCTCGTGTTAACGCACGTTGCGTTATCAGGGCACCTCAGGTCCTTTGCATGGCGCGCTCAACGCACGCAGTGATGTGTCCACTAGTATCAATCCATAAGCCATTGCTGTGTTCGTATCTAGCCATGCTCCCGCATCTACTGATTCCTAGTCGCCATCGGAATATCACATTATGTGGGATGAGCTGCGCTGTATGCGTCGCAGGCTCCTTTTTGGGTATGCAGCGTTTGCCCACACCCTCACTGCTGTCGTGTACATACTTACAAGTATGTGGTATGTACATCACCCGCTCCTGCCTATGGCCACCATTGGGATCGAGTTTCACACACCAAATTATGCTGTTCGACTCCACGAGACTGCTGAGATTTCACTATTCGAGTACGTATCTGCTGATGGGCACATTGCGGCAAACTCAGCTTCATTGTACACAGGACACCCACTTTCCATTGTTTGTACATCAAAGGAAACCAATATGGGGAAGCGGGTACACCTTCACACGATGCGCATGGTCTATATAAGAAGGTTAAGTACCGTCATCGGACAGTAAGTTTCGAAATCATCGATTGCCCGCCTTCCTTGGCTGCAACCCCGGTAGAACATGGACTTCTTGAGGCCACTACAGGACAACCGAAACACCGTCGTTCCTATCTGCGCAGAGGACAAGCCCTCTCCGGTGAAGCGGGCCTCCCCCAACCGACAACTGGGCCGATCTCACACACGGATCACGGTGGATGCAGCGATCAATCAGGAACTGGCAAAGGCACGGTATCTGATGGACGACCTCGCGGACCACGTGTTTGGCCACATTGTGTCGACCGAGCTGGCAGGGGGTGCTCTGCGCCAGTACAGCAACCACGGCATCGTCGACGTCTTCGAGGAGGCAACACCGCTTCACGACAGTGATGATGTCAAATTCGCCATCGAGCAGGCGCCCCAGAATGCCATGGAGCATGGATGTATCCGGACTGGTGCTGTACGCGACGCATCGTCGACCGACGATGAGCCGAAGTGAACTGGCTCGAAGAAGGGGAAACAAAGAGAGAAGACGTACTCGTTCAAGTGGAGTGGGTTTCCATCGGAGCCGATCGACGAGGACGAACTCGTCAATTTCCTGAACGACGTCACCGATCGTGCATTCGAATTCGCGCGGCCAATGCTCGCCAGGACAGACCCGAAATTGAAGAATCGATTTGCGACTCGCGAGGACAAGCACCACGCAATGCCGCTGTCGTATGAACCGGACGGTGAAGATATGCGACCAGACTTTCTGCTGTTACCGGTGGAAGCGTCCGTGGACGACTTCAAGACTGTCGATGGGAGGTACCTCAACTTTGCTGCGACGCGCCTTGTCAGGGAGGCGAAGAACAAGGACCTGTCAGCTGGGATCGAGCAGGTGCAGAGATATGCACGGGGGTTGAAGCGCGCGCAGCTGTGGATCCATTACGTGCTGGCGATGACGATCACGAAAGACAGGGCGGTGTTCGTGCGCGGGGAGGGAAGTGGGACGGAACGTCTGGAACTGATACTTGGCGACGGGCGGGGGTGCCTCGAGTTCATTCGGATTCTTCTCGGCCTTGCGCTGGCAGAAGATGTCGACTCGGGGCAGAATCCGGATGTTTGTCTCGGCGTGAAACACCAATGTGCCAAGGACATGACGGTACGCACCATGGCATTGCTTCGAATACATCATTCACATCCATGACGACGAGGACTCGGAGGGGGACAAGTGGCGATGCTGTTTCCCCCTCTGTTGTTGTTACTGAGGCTGCGTCGAAAGTTCGGAAGAGCACGTCATATACGGTAATGAGAGCTCGGTCGAAGCGGATGGGCGGTACCGCTGTCTTACCATGTGTAGGTGACTCTGGGGTGGCATTGAAAAACTTCTCGATCTCTTCTCGCACCCGCAGTGCCTCCAAGCCGGCAATTTCGCTCTCGCCGTGTATTTGCAGTGCATCATGTATTTTCCCATTACAGGTATGCAACCATTCGTGTTTGGGAATATTGTTCGCATCAAGCCCGACCCGTGGACGGGGGACTACGGTGTTCCGTGTGCTAGATGAAGAAAAGGAGCTAGCATCAAAGATGTCGTGGCAGGATCTCGAGCGGATCGCAGACCAGGACGCAGTGATGCAACGATTGAAGGAGCATGAGTCCGTGTCGCTCATCGAATCCTCGGATGGCGAGGGAGGGCCCCAGGTCCATTGGATGATTTGGCCCTGGGCACTGCATGGCAGCGCAAAAAGTTACCTCGATGGACACTCCCGTTAAAGGAGCCCCGAAATGGTGTCCCTCTAGTACAATGCCTGTGGGTGATTGCTTATCAGGCGCACGCCGGGTGCGAAGCCTCCCATCCCCCACTCGCACTTTCCCACTACGCAACCAGCTCCGTTTGGTGTCGCACCTTCAGCATGACATCGCCCCTCTGCTGTCTTCTGGCCTACTCCCTGGATAGCGGTTGAAGCTGGTAGCTGATACCCTAAACAGTCTCGGATGGGCGGTGGTCGGGGTAGCGGCATCCCCCTGACAAAAGCTTTCGCAGGCTCGAAACCGCTCCCTATCCCGTTCCCCTTCCCCGCCCCTGCTCGTACTGTGCACAGGCATTCGTCGTCCTGTGGTTCGGTCCTGATCTTCGGAGAGGGGCGTCCGACGGGCGAGCATGCGGGTTGACAGCCCGAGTACCCTCCCTTGCACACAGTCTCAGGACTGGGAGCCTTCGCATACTTCCAACGCGAGCGTTGTGACCGTGCAGTGGCGGTGTAGTACACGTGAGGAGTAAAGAGGCGTGGCACGTCAACATCGTAGCCTACGATGTTGACATCTGAGAGGTCTGCAGGGAGACCTCCAACTTGCGTAAACTTCGGTTTGGCCCTGCCAGACCTTTCGAACGTCGGGCTGCGCGTACGTTCGCATTGGAAAATGTTCTAACCGACGTTTATAACGAGACTTGTCCAACCACTGGGCTCGGTCCTAGGATTTTAGTAGTCGTTTTGTAACATCAGATTCTGAATGAGCTCGTACGTGAAATTATACATGGAATGCCTTCAAAAATTCCGTGGCAGGCTCAGCCTCATTTCGCGCAGAACATCCACACTCTGTATTGTCAGTGTCTGTCATCAAAGACAATTAGTATGGACAAACAGGTACACATTCGTGGTCTACTAGGATAGGTATTTATGGAGTCCTTGCGCAAGGTTTTATTAACGCTGGAACTGAGCGACCCATAGACATACCCGTCGGCGCATCGTTAAGCTTACAATGACGTGCAGACATGAGATTCATACGTGTCAATGGAGGGCCAGTGGAGGTACTACGTGATACAGACATGCTCAGGCTATCGGACAATGCTCTACTGGATCCTACACAGAATAAATGATAATACGGACAGTCGAGTAGGTGTGAATTGAGAGATGAAAAAAATTAGTGTAACATAGGAGCCTTGAAGTCCGGACAAAGCAAATGCTTGTATTTTAACGCAGAACGTGTTGCCAACCAGTTGTCCAGTACTCTAATGAATTGGGCATGAGAAATCTCTATGCGTCTTCCTCGAGATCCGTCCGTGCTTTCCAAGAACGCCGCAAACGCAGACTCTAACAAAGAGGAGATAGGAGAACGCAACTCGTCTGGTCAATTGCTCTAGAGGCAACCTTGGAGTATGGCGCCCCTTACCAGACGACTGGGACCTTCTGGGAGTCGGGTATAAGAAGACTTCGATTCGGCTACAGTCTCTGGATTACCGTCTGCCCAATCGGCGTACTTTTTTGGCCAACTCCGCACATGAGAAAGCCGTCCAGATCCGATGGGTCGGACAAACCCATTCTTGTGTGCGACCGCCAGTTCGGCCTTCTCAAGAGGACCAGCACAGGAGAAAAAGAAGAGTCACAGCACGTAGAGAAACGATTCCACATCATCAAAATGTGTGTGCGCATTCCCGAACAGTACTCCGCAAGAAATATACGGAAAAGTTCCCTTGAGTCTGCATAAGCAGGGAGCGGAACGAGATTTGGTAATAATATTCTCACCGTTCGTAATCCTTTCATATGCTTCTGGTCTGATTTAGCGAATGAAGCAGAGCTACTCGCAGCAGGCAGATGTATTTGATTGGATGCCCCAGCCGATGGAGCCAGTGTAGATTTTTCGGCATCCTGTAGTATGGCCATGTTGAAATCGATCAAGTATCCCCTCTCCTCCCAGGGATAAAGGCCGAGTACAATGTTGTTCTCGCTAATGTCATGATGGAGAATGCCGATCTTCGTAAGAAATTCGTGTCCTTTAATGTTCATGTATCAATGCGGCGCCTGTTGGACACATGACGGAAGAAAGTATACCCAAAAGTGCGCCCGTAGTCCCCTAACGAAATTGTGTACACCCCAGAAATAGGCCACTGGTCTCTTTAGCTCAGAAATCAAAACAGTCAGCACACAGTTTTCAACATGCAGTAGGTTCATCTGTTCATCGAGGAAGCCCCTGATTGCGTCAAGTATCGTGCAATCCATGCCGCTCCTCTGTGCGTAAAACATCCTGGATACGAGTTATTGTGCTGCCCCAACATTAGAAGAGACGCCTTACCTGAAGGGTACGATCACGTTTGGGTGGGGCTCGTGTTCCTTCAGCCGTTTCATCACTGCATCCTGATCCGCGGTTCGCTCGAGATCCTGCCGTGACATCTTCAATGCTAGCTTCTTCTCTTCATCGTCGAGATCTAGCACACAGAACACTGTCGTTCCCCACCCACGGAGCGAGCTTGACGTGAAAGCACCCCCAAACACGAGTGGTTATATACTTGCAACGGTAAAAACACGACGTGCTCGCTCACAGCGATCGTTTCCGGGACCTTGCGCCTCTTTTTCTGCACCACTTTATGACTGCTGTCCCCGACCTCGGAGAAACTTCTTTTCGAAGACGCCGAAGACGCACACGTAGCCTGCTTGCGAAGCGAACTGACAGTATGGCAAGCACGGGAATGGCCTGGCCGAGAATTAGAGGTCGACGACGCACTGCGAGGACGCGATGAAACCGGGACCGCTGACTTGGAGGCACTGCGGGTACAAGAAGAGATCGGAAGGTCTTTCGATGCAACCGAGGTGCCAACAGGCGACGAAACAGCAATGTCGCTCGTTCGCTGTGACCGAGTCCCTGTTGCCGTGGATAGTGTGCTCTCCCAATCTTTTGATGCAGCCTCACGGAAAGTAGCCACAGGGAAAGCACTCACACCATCTATTCCCTTTGTTCAAGTCCCCGTTGCAATGGACAGTGTACTTGAGGAAACACTGCGCGCTACTATGTCCCTTGCGCGTTCATGTTTCATATCCGAGGCAAACATCCGGGTTCTGCCCAAGTCGACATTTTCCGCTAGTGCGAGACCAAGAAGATCCTTTGTGGAATGAGGCTGGACCTGTCTCGGACGCGTCCACAACCAAGTTACTGGATTAGGCAACTCTTCGGGCGCATTAAATATGGTCAGGTATAGTCACCGTACGCACTGATCCTGTCGTGGGCCTTGAGTGAAATATCACACCACGAAACGTCCGAACAATTACGATTGGTCCTCTGCGAGCTTTTTCCACTGCTTCACATGCAATCTTGTACTAACTTAGAGCATGAGGATGCGACAACTGTGTCAGGTTCACCTGGACCCGCAGTGTGACTCAACGAGCACGTTGGATACTGGAAGAGAGACACTAAGTACCACACAGTTACAAAGCGAAGTCATCGTACCTGGAAGAGAAAAGCACGAAACTAAGGAGAGAAAGGAAAGGGGAAACGGGTCGACTATGAGATACAGGGAAGAAAGACTCAGGCAGCACGGAATCCACGAGGCAAGTACGGACCGATACGGGCCGAGAACTCGAAACAAGCTGTCCAGCTCGATGGCCTGTGTGCTTCTGGAGGAAAATAGTGTATATATATATTACGAGTCCTTCTATGACGTATCTATGTTCTTGCGCTAGCGTAGGAATTGTGCTTAGCTGCTGCACAGAACTGGTGTACCTCGGAAATTACCATTCATCTGTCACGCGTCACAGGGCTGCCTGTCGAATCGATCCCATGTGTCACAGGGGCCTTCGGTGTGACGAATATTGTCCCCAGTCAGATGTCACATAATTGGAACTAAGTACACTGCCAACTGAATTACTGGTGCCTGCAAAACCTGTGACAAATCGGGCGGAACGAGAGCCGGACGAAATGACGAAGACGAAATCCTGTCACTGTAACATGTCACGGCCACTGATGTCGAATCCATATTTTCGTCGCACCTGTCACATGTCACAGGGCCTGACGAATCGATCGAAACGGTACAGTAATGTCTGCTTCTACTCAGCGCTTTGTATTCGACGCGTATACGGGCAGTGTCATCACCGAGAAACT
>JBBPLV010001315.1:0-10271 GCA_038089975.1 Boletellus ananiceps | reverse complement strand
CAGAAGTTCACGCTCGGTGTTCATTTCATGCGTCTCGTCATGGACAATCTCAATTTCAGTCACCCTGGCGTCCGCTCGGTCGTGGACAGGTCTCACATTCACAAGCTTCTCGGCGCCCACGCGTCTCTCGCCGTGCTTGCCACCCCTCACGATTCCTCCCAGGCTCTCGACGTACTCGAATGGTGCTTGAAAAACGATACTGAATACAACATCCCCAACTTACGCCCCAACATGCAGACTTATCACCTCGTGCTCATGACCTGCCTCCGCACTGGAGATTGGGAAGGGACTATCAGGTCATTCGAACTCATGACTGGCATCCGAGTGGATTTCAATGATTCCAAGGGCTTGGCGTCTTTCAGAGTTCAGAAGCAGCCCCAGGGCGGGGGTTTCACGCCAGACGTGGAAACTATGTCTTTCGCCATGCGCACTGCACTAGAGACTAAAGACGACACCAAGGGCCTACATGCAATTTGGCTTGCCGAGTATGTGGGCATTGACGAGCTGCTCGAAGGCAAGGACGGCAAATCATATTATCGGGCTTCGTTTGCAAGGGCACTGGCGAGTGTCATCGACCGATTGCTAGATGACTCCAGAATTGAACACCGTCGGGAGTGGTTTCTGTCGCTCAAGGCTCGTACTCAGCAAGTGATTCGCTCACTGGGTCACACTTTCAGATCGGATGAGTTCTCGACTGGGCGACCTGTCTGCGTTGACACGGGAGAACGGCGTAGTCCCGTTTGATTTCCCGGCAGGGAGCTGTAAACCTCACCGCAGCTGAGGGACTACTTCCGCGTGTTGCATATAGACTCTTCCAGAGTCATGCATAAATTATAGTGACATTGACAAGTTAGATGGGGCAAGCACCGAACGAGACACGAAAAGAAAAGAGTCCACAGCAAACTAAGTAAAACCTGCAACCAACACCCAACGATAAGGAAGTAGCAGCTCAGTAACAAATCGAATTATGCAATCGAATTCGGACGGTCACCGAACCTCGAGGGGTCACTCTTGAAGCCGGGCGTCGGGGGAACAAAGAGCGTATCTTCTGTGAGCGCCATCGACACTGGTTGGTATGTATGTGGAAGAGCTCCAGACGATTCCGAGTCCCTGAGGCCAGGTGGATTCCCCAATGGCATGGGGTTCAGTCTTCCTGGCACCCTCCGGGCTCGAGCGTTCTTTCGACGTCTGCAAAGTAAGATGATCCCCCCAACGACAAGCACTATCAACACCAGGGCATTCAATGCCATAATACTGAGGATCGCCGGAAGATATTTTGAGAGGTTCTCTATAGCCGTGGCAACGTCCGTTGACAGTGTGACCGTCGTAGACCCGGACCCAGAGTTTGAAACGTTGTAGGTGATGTTGGTATTCGGAGTACCCCCTCGGACGTTATGAAACTCGATGGATGCTTGATCAGGGTCGATCAGAGAAAGCATCTGAACATATGGGTGATCCATGTCCCCCGACGGATTAAAGTCGCCAAAATTGTAAAGGGTGTAGATCGAACGGAGGACATTGTCACCCATCAGCCAGTCACTGGGCGATGCGTCAGATCGGTCAGGATGTGACATAGACTCAAAGGACCAACAATTGCCCGGGTCCCACGGAAGTCACAGATTGTGGAATGAAGGAGCCCACACAGGAGCCCGGGTCTCCCAAAGCGGGGAGCGTGACGTCAAGTGGGTGGAGAGGATACATCTGATTGCTTAAGAGGCAATGAAAGGATGGTGGATTCATTGAAAAAGAGGAGGACCTACTCAATTTGAAGGGCCATGTCAATCTCGACGCCGCACGGGACAGTCCATTGACCGAGACTGGGATCGTAATGTGCACCGGCAACACCACCGTAAATGGCTGTACATACGTCGGTAGGCGCGTACCTTGAAATCCATGTCTATCATTGTTTTGTGGACATAGCGAAGGGAAAGCCTACGTGTATGATGTACCAGAGTCAAGCAGAACAACAGCCTTGTTCTTTGGCGCACCAGCTACGGTGGTCGAGACTGTGTGTGTTTGTGTTCCAACAACAAACGAGTCCATAAGAACAGTCCATCGCGATGGAAAGGAGACCGGCCATGTGGGGATGGCATTTGTGTTCGTTACGTTGGCATATGTGGGGTCTGTCTCGCCGATAGAAAAGCTTCCCTGGACGCCGTCATCGTTTGAAGTGCTCTGGAGAGAAAAGGCGATAAAGTTGGGTTCGCTTGGATTGTCGTGGAAGAGGTTGTAGAGCAGGGTTCGTCCAGAAGCTGACCCAGACTGGTTTAACGCCGCATCAATATTCGAAAGAGAATCAAAGCCGAGACCCAGGATGCCTTCCGCGCCGTAGGATAACGCTGGGTTCTGAGCTGTCGATACATTCAGATACGCTTGTTTGGCTACAGAGATACTAATCAATAGATTAGTCGTGAATTCGCGGGGAAGAAGATAGCCAAGGTACCCTGCAAACTCTGTCGAAGCAAAGGCTATTTGGCCATATGCCCAACCCATGCCATACTATCTAGGTATGAGCGATGGCAGGACCAGCGTCGAGAATGCTTACGGAGACGTTTAAGCTGGTCGACTTGACAGGACATGAGTGCGAGGGACACGACAAGAGACGAGAGAACTGACACTGATCTCGGCATCCGGGAGCGACCCGTCTGTGGGGAATACCCAGAGATCTGATGATGGAAAGGTAAATGACGGCAGGTGGTTGGTATGTTACCTACCAGACGAGCCTGTGTCGAGTTGCACGGGGAACGCTAAATTGCAGATGAATTTCAGGAGACGGGTATGATGCCCTCGGTGCTTACGGACGCCTCCGATGGTGACCTGCAACGGGAGTGAGCGGGAGGGGCCAACGGGAAACGGCAAAGACAAACGTTGGCGATGTAAATCAAGTCACGTACGTCACTTGGGTGCTGTCAGGTCAGTCGACGGGGAGCGCGGGGGGGACACACCTGAGGGAGAGAGAGGAGTTGGAAGGAACGGAAGTAAGCACAGAGGACCCACCCCGACGCTGCAGGGTCTGTGCGGGTCTGTGTGCGCGTTGGAAGGGAACGTGCAAGGGCATCGGCCAAGGCGGTAACGAGCGACGAGGAGGAGCAGGTGAGTATGTGGCTGTGCAGTTCTGGGCGTGCCAGATGTGTGCTCGCGTGCGGTTGGGATCCGACCATGCCAGCGACGAACAAGTCCATCTTCCGGCTGATCGACCTCACCGCCCAGCACTCCGCCTGTCCTTGCCATCGCGGCACCTCCCATCCCCACGGCGCCGCTGCCCTCAGGCAGCTCAGGCAGCTCGCGACACCCGTCCAGGCGGTCCAGAGGGAATATGCCTTCGAGGTGCGTTCCGGTCACGCCTCGCCTCTTGCTCTCTCCAGCCCCGCCCCGCCAGGTCGCTGCATCCAACCTCAGGTTCGGGGAGGGTGTCACCCGCGAGGTCGGCATGGACTTCAAGAACATGAAAGCACGCAAGGTAATCCCCCATCTGCTCGCCTTTTTTGTCTCCCCACCTTTGCCACTCCAGGTTGGCGTCTTTACGGATCCTATCGTAGCCAAGCTCAAGCCAATGGCCGTCGTGAGTGGCGTCTTCCCGGCAACTCGTGGCTGCCCTAGTCACACCCCCTAGGCTCTCGACTCCCTCCGATGCCAGGAGGACCTCCAATTCGAAGTTTTCGACCAAGTGGTCACCGAACCCACCGAGGAGAGCTGGAGGAGTGCCATCGACTGGGCAAGACATCGTGACTTTAGCCATTTCCTCGCGTGAGTGCTGGTGCGATGCCCGACCATCCCACTTCAATTGATGCATCGCGAAGCGTCGGAGGCGGAAGTGTTATTGACACCGCCAAAGCTGCAAACCTGTTCGTATATGTCTTTTCTCCAACCCCATAGTCTTACCTTGCGCAGCTTTTCCGTATACAAGGACAGTGATTTAATGGATTTTGTTAACGCCCCCGTCGGAAAGGGGCATCCCATCTCTCAGACCCTCCGACCTCTCATTGCAGGCATGTATCACCTCGCGGGTTCTTGCTCGTTGTCATCCAACCCGTTTTCAGTACCTACCACCGCTGGAACCGGTTCCGAGACCACTGGCGCCGCGATTTTCGACGTCACCTCACGCGCGTTCAAGACCGGCATCGCGAATCGTGCCCTCAAGCCAGTCTTGGGAGTAGTTGACACCGCAAATACTGAAAGCTGCCCAACGGAGGTACACATCAGTGCCGGTCTTGACGTCCTTTTTCACAGCATGGAGAGTTACACTGCGATCCCGTGAGGACGGCGACGTTGGTCAGAGCTTTCTTCCGCTTACCCTTTTAGGTACACGGAACGTACGCCTCGTCCGGCCAACCCGATTCTGCGCCCCGCATACCAAGGGAGCAATCCTGTCGCCGACATCTTCTCCATGTGGGCTCTCAGGACTACAGTCAAGTATCTTCCTCGGATTGCCAAAGATAGTACCGATCATGAAGCAAGAAGTCAAATGCTGTACGGCTTCTTTTTCTTCAGTGACACTCCTTCACCAGCTCACATGGATGTGGTAGTCTCGCTGCATCCTTTGCTGGTATTGGATTCGGAAATGCTGGTGTGCATTTATGCCATGGAATGAGCTACCCGGTAGGTTCCAGTGGTTGAAAGTTGACATGACCACTAAACGAAGCTTTGGTCAGATCTCTGGTCTGAACAAGAGAGGTCCCAAATATAAGCATTCAGGATACCAAGTAGACCACCCTATTATCCCTCATGGCGTTAGGTACGCAACAATGCACGAACGCAATTGATCCCATTTACCGACTAGCTGTGCACTAGCGTCGCTCTCACGGGACCTGCAGGTGTGTTCGGGCATGTTCTAGCGTGACGGACCTTACTCCCTCCTCAGTCTTCCAATTTACCGCGCCATCGTCACCTGACCGCCATCGGGAGGCATTGGCGATTTTTAACAATACAACGGTGACAGATCCTTCTATCACCAGCATCCCGGATTCTGAGATTGGATCCTACTTGTATGAGTCGATTGCTCGGTTCCTTGACGGGCTTGGTGTCCCGCGCGGTCTAAAAGCGGTAGGCTATACAAAAGACGATATTCCAGGTCTCGTTGAAGGCACGCTTCCACAACGCCGCGTCCTGGACCTTGCGCCTAACATTGGCAATGTTGCTGGAGAAGATGGAAGAGAGCACCTCACCCGTATCATGGAGGCATCTTTAGAATACTAGCTGTTGAGCATCGACAACAATGTAACATGTAGCTATCGCTCTATCGCTCTATCAGGAAGTCGTGTTCCGACGATGGCCAACTACAGACGGCGAAGCAGATTCAAACCGTGCATTGACCTTCACGACGGAAAAGTGAAACAAATTGTTGGCGGTACCTTGTCGGACGATGAGCCAGGCGCGCTCAAGACGAATTTTGTCGCGAGGTCGGTCCTTGTATGTCGACCGTGGAGCATGAATGTCATTTCATCGTATCTAGCCAATCCGCAGGGGACTTTGCACGCTTATACAGGGCGTACAACTTGCAGGGCGGACATGTCATAAAGTTGGGTCCTGGAAACGAGGACGCCGCAAGAGAGGCACTGGAGGCGTGGCCAGGTGTGTCCTCCGACGCCGGTGGTCTGGCAAGTATTCATCTCCGTCGTACGTTCCAGGTGCTTTACAGATAGGCGGGGGGATAACGGCGGAGAATGCTCAGGAATGGTTAGCTGTAGGTGCTAGCAAGGTGGGATACGATGTCACTCTCCGACCTCCCGTCTTGATCCACTCAGGTCATCGTCACATCATATCTCTTTCCTGGAGCGAGATTTTCCCGAGAGAGGCTTGATACTATCTCCAGAACCGTCAAAAAGGCTAGGCTTGTCGTGGATGTGAGGTTGGCCAGCCCTCTGTGTGCAGCCGGCGTCATGTAACCGTGCTCACTTTGGTGGGTAGTTGTCGTCGTCGAGGAGAAAAGTGGTTCGTAGCCATGAACAAGTGGCAAGACATCACGGACATGGAGGTATGCAAAGGTGGGTCAGGCATGATCGTTCTCCTTGTCCCAGCCGATCAACAAGTTGTGCTAGAGTCGCTCGATATGTTGTCAGAACATTGTAGGCAAGTAAGTGACATTGGCTTCACACCGGCGGCTGACTCTGTCCAGCGAATTTCTCATCCACGCTGCTGATGTGGAGGGACTGTGCCAGGGGATCGACAGGGAACTTGTGGAAAGCAAGCATTCCACCTCTTTTGCCTTGCATTCCCGAACTGATCCAAACAGAACTCGGCGAATGGGTGACAATACCAACGACGTATGCAGGGGGAGCAAAACGTAAAGTGACCTCCGATGCACGTTAGCGGGCTATCAGTAGCTGACCCTGCTCAGATGTCTCAGATCTGGCTCTTGTGGATTTACTTTCGGATGGAAAAGTTGACCTGACATATGGAAGGTATGGTCGCTCGCTCTGGACTGCGAGGCAGCGTGTTGACCACACTCAAGCTCACTCGACATCTTTGGGGGTTCGTTGGTGAAATTTCAAGACCTCGTCGAGACGATGAAGGAGGCTTAAATTTGATTACGTAGGACTACATGACCGCGTGAGGTGTGGCTGATAAACTATATAGTTTTTGCTAGCGTAAGCACGCACATTGTCAACCCTCCTTCGAGCTCCTGTTGACAGACGGATCCCTCAACATGCCCGGAAAAGTCAAGGCCTACGAGCTACAGTCCAAGTGAGCATCCAACGCGCAGCCCTCTGATGCATTCCGATCCGATTGCCTGTGCCATAGGTCGAAGAATGACTTGACAAAACAGCTTTCGGAGCTCAGGAGCGAGTTGCTTGGCCTCCGGGTGCAGAAGACCACTGGGGGGGCGGCATCGAAACTTACCAAGATGTGTGTCTTCGTGGCTACGTTGTGCTCGGCCTAGGCTTATATTCTACAGCAATGTCGTGCGCAAGTCCATCGCACGGGTCCTGACCGTGATGAACCACAAGTCACGCCAAAATCTCCGAGAATACTACAAGAAAAAGAAATACCTTCCGCTTGATCTCCGGCCGAAGAAGACTCGGGCCATCAGGCGGCGACTGACCAAGGTGAGACGTTGTCCGAGTCTGACTTTGTCCGTCGTGCTGAGATGTCCTTGCGATCTGCAGCACGAGGCGTCGCTGAAGACGGAAAAGCAGCACAAGAAGGACATCCACTTCCCTTTGCGCAGATACGCCGTCAAGGCATGAGATCGCTGCAGCAGATCATGTTCATCACACCGTCGTTTACATGAATCTTATTATCTTGCGTGTCCTAGGCACTTGTCGACTTGACGTGCTGTGCGTATCGTCCGAGTCAGGGAGCCGACTTGGTTATCATCGAGGGAAGGGAAATACATAATCATCACCCCGGGCACGTGTAGTGGAGTGCCCGCATACTTGCACGTTTGGCTCAGACCACCATGTCTCCTCCCGGCAACGGTCTCAGGAGACCCAGCCGTGCTGATCTTCCACAGCCCGCTCCCCAGGCGTCCTCGGGGCCTGGCCGGGATGACCTTTCCCTCCTTGGAGTGCCTTACCCTGTTCCGACCAGCAATCCCGCTAGTCAGTACACCTTGCTCGACAAGCTCGGCACAGGCAGCTTCGGCACCGTCTACAAGGCAGTGCACAACGAGACAAAGCAGATAGTTGCAATCAAACAGATCGGTACGTCTCGTCGTGCACCTCCGCCCGTGGAGGCCTTCACATCCCAAACAGACCTGGAGGACTCGGATGACGATATATCGGAGATCCAACAGGAGATAGCCAATTTAGCTCAATGCGACTCTGAATATGTCACCCGATATTATGGCTCCTTTGTCGTGGCTTACAAGTTATGGATAATCATGGAATACCTCGCCGGGGGGTCGTGTCTCGACTTGCTCAAAGCTGATGTCTTTTCGGAAGCGCACATCGCAGTCATCTGCCGCGAGCTACTTTTTGGTCTCGACTATCTCCACTCGGAAGGCACCATTCACCGGGATATCAAAGCTGCAAACGTCCTCCTCTCCGCCGCGGGGAAGGTGAAACTCGCAGACTTTGGCGTTGCCGCCCAACTCACGAGCACTCTGAGACATACTTTCGTTGGAACCCCTTTCTGGATGGCTCCAGAGGTCATCCGCCAAGCTGGTTATGATGCTAAAGCAGACATGTGGAGCCTGGGCATAACCGCGATTGAGATGGCGATGGGGGAACCGCCCCTAGCAGAGTTCCATCCAATGCGTGTGCTCTTTCTTATTCCCAAGGCGAAGCCTCCGACTCTTGAGGGTAACTTCAGCTCTGCTTTCAAGGAATTCGTCTCCTTATGCCTCACAAAAGACCCTGGCACGGTATGGTGTCCCACACTGTGCTTGGACGCGTTCTTATATGATATCCAGCGACCCACGGCCAAAGAGCTTCTCCAGCATAGATTCGTCAAGAATGCGAAGAAAACGTCATACCTCACTGAGCTAATCGAACGTTACCAAGAATTTCGCGCACAATCCCCCCCAAAGGGTCTTCAAGTATACCAGCCCACATTTAAAGGAACTATCAATTGGGAGAGCAATGCCACAATACGTAGTGATTGGAATTTCGACACCATCAAATCTTCATCAGTAATGGGGACGTTTAGCAGTGCTGCCCGGGACCTACTTCCTGACATGGATGACGAGGAAGCCGTCGGAGACCCTTTGACTTACGACGAAGAACGGTCTATTGATACAGAAGGTGCTATCAACGGTGTCGAGCAGTTGGCGTCTTGTGATATCGGGAGGAGCCACCCGGAAACACACTCAACTGTTATGCTCAAGCTGGCACCCGAAGAACAGGACATTCGCACTCTCCTTGCCACGACGGGCGTCTCCTCGGGTGACTCGGGAGCTTCGTCTGGGGCTACCACTCCACCGGAAGGTGGACTGCCTCAGGACGCACCTCCTGCTTACACTGGTTCTGTTCGGTCTGTGAAACGTTCGTCGTATGCCGCAAGGCACAGAACGACAGGTCCCGGGACGATTATGCGAGAAGCTGATTTGGGTTCCGGCGTAGATACGATCAGACCAGTAAAGAAAGTCGACACCATCGGCTCTCTAAGGCTCTCTGCGGAGTATGTCGGGACTACGCGTGGCAGAGACGAACCCCCTCAATCTCCGTCGTCGACTTCACCTGGAAAAGACCGCTCAGCTTTCAAGCGAAGAGCAAGCGAATCAGAGCGAGCAGGACGAGTAATAATAGATGACGTAGTTCTTCCGGTCCTGCAGAACGTGAGCGCAAAGTGGTAACCCTTGTCTATTTATTCCCCTTTTGACCGTACTCAAAGGCCATTCATGACGACATGGACGCTCGGGAGATTGAGTCGTTGAGCATGGTAGCTCGAGGATTTGCCGATTTATGCGATGCCAATGCATCCCTCTCTTACAACGTCATCCTTGACATTCTTTCTGGCATCAACGAGTACGTCTTTGCATGTGCCCACGGAATCGTGCTTAATGCCTGTGGTCCATTTAGGAATGCCGCCGTCAGGCAATACGTGCAAACTTCTCGTGGCCTGCTCCCCCACAAACGAATTATTCGCAAAAGCGAGATGACGGCCAGAGGCTTGGTAGTTACTGAAGTCCAGGAAGATATCCCAGGTCCTCCAGCGGAAGCGAGTAGCCCGTCATCAACTCATTCTCTTAAAGCAGACGACTCGGCTGGCCAAGCGCGCAAGTCGCCTATTGCCGAGCTTTTGTACATGCGCTGGCTCGAAGGACTCCGGATTAAATGGCCCAACATTCTGTCGTCGTGACGTTTGGCAGGCTCGACGTGGCGCCTGCCATCACATCATCAACAGTATCACTGTCGCTCCAGTTTCGCAGTCGAGGCGTCGCTCGGACCCCCCTTTTTTTATACGCGATCGCTACGAATGTTTCATGGGTGCCACCGAACGCTTTCGTACTATTCCAACACCCGGCGCATTGTACCGAAACGGATCGATGTTTCATGTATTCCATACCATGCTGGCGACGTCGGTCGGAGACTGGACGGAAACTCGTCCCAGGGCCGCAACGATATGATTCCCTGACAAAGATGATAAAAAAAATGTAAAAATATAATATCCAAGATATCATGTCATATTTAAGGAAGGAGAAGAAGAAAAAAGAGACTAAATCATAGTGTACCCCGAGGTCAGAGTTAAAGAACGACACTGCCAGCTATAGCAGCAACGAGGGTAGCCATGCCCAACAACGCGAGTGACGCAACACTGAAGTGCTCTGCACTACTCTTCTGGTTTGCATGAGGGGAACCAGTGGCATGAGAGGAGCTCGACTGGGAACT
>JBBPLV010001314.1:0-10271 GCA_038089975.1 Boletellus ananiceps | reverse complement strand
AATTCTCCCAAGGCATCTTCTCTGGTTTCTACGGCTTTCACCATATGAGGTCTGGTAGGGAATCTCCGAGGGCGTGAGTCCTTTCGTGGATGATTGGTGGTGCAACATCCCACTCGGTGACAGATGAAACATTTGTTGTTCTTCATATGTTCAGCTCGCTCTACAGGGGTAAGACGGATTGTGTTGACATCCATCGCATTTGGATCCTGATGGTTATGAGATCTTGAGGTAGGAAGGGGTATGTAATTCTTCCGTTCTCGAATCTTCCTAAGACGACAAATGTTCTCGTTGAACACATGGGCTTTCTTGATCCAATCCCTCCATTTCGTCGGCTGGGGGTTCAATGTGGCCATCATGTTGGCCAATCGTTCATCGACTCCTCATCAAAGAATGTCAATCAGGATCTCGTCATGTCCTGTTTCCAGTTTACTCCTCATTACTTTTAGCTCAAAGGTTGTGATGTAGGTGTCAAAGTTGCCCCTCTGGAATCGTCCAGGTAGCCCTTTCTTGCTGTCCTCTCTGAAATCGTTCTGTTTCAGTTCATATAGCTCGTTCTGAGCTCTTTCCTGTTGTCCGGTTGGAATGAAGGAGTCCTGAAATGCCTCTCTGAATTGAGCGAAGGTAGCATCCATGACCTTCGGGTACCAGGTCTCGGCGAATGCTGCGGCTCATCCTTTATTCATCTTATTGAGGCAGGTGAGGATAAGGAGCAAGTCAGTGTCGTAGATATCCTGGTTAATGGTGAAGAAGGCGGTCATTGCAAGCATCCATCGAGTCGCGTCGGCTGTATTTCCGTCGAAGCCTCCAGGCAAAGCTGCCTGGAGTTCTCCTTTCTTTTCCCATCTAGTCGAGTCAGCCATTGGTATATCTTCTTGTTCCTTGGTAGTGTTGGTGATAAGTACTACTGGGGAGAGCGCAGGGGCGGGAGTAACAGGTGGTGCGAGGGAGGCGTGTTCAAGGACTGTTTCTGGAGTTACCGATCATTGTCTTCTTCTTTCCCGAAATAGGAGACTAGGGGGAGGTGGTCGAGGAGCATTAGAAGAGCCAGCGATTCATCTGGTGGGAATTGGAGAATTGGTTTGATATGGGTTCTCAAATGGTCTCGGGCCAGTAGGGGTTACACTAGGAGTGGGTTCATCTTCAAAGAACACTTCTTCATGTTCAACTCCTTCCTCACGTTCCGGGGAGGACTCTGGTTTGTCTGGGGATCAGTACGACGTTTTGTCGAAGGATCAGCCCTTCTCCTAGATAGCAGGGGCTCGAGGAGAGTTAGTTCTTTTGTTACGCAGACCACGTACAATCTCCTAAGGTCAGTGCTCAAGTCCTATACTTCTGATAGGAAATACTCGGACAGCGTCCACTCAATAGTAGGACGAAGATTAAACGAAATCCTGGGCTCACTATCCTTGAAGGGGACTCGTGGAAGGCTAGAGACTGCATGTGGAATTGCACAGAACTAACTAGGGGACTTGTATCATACATGGCACAGATTAAATACCTAGGTAGAGCTGTACTTCGCTAATCGTAGTAATTCCTGGTATAGTAACGAAGAGGTACCTAGTATGGAAGTGTGGGGTACACAGCATCAATAAAGAGATGATGCTGTAGGAGGGCTATGTGTCTGAGGATAGAAGGTGGGGCATACCAAATGTAGTAACTCAAGAGTCCTTTTCCAGCAGTGGATACAAAGGGAATGCTGGGAAGGTTGTGTCATCTAGGAAGGATGGCAAAGTAGTCAGGCAGAACAGAGAAGAAGAGTATTGCAAACCATAGACCATGTCAGAAGTTGTAACAGGATGTCTCATTGCTTTCCTCCTCTTTCTTCCCCATATGGTAGTTGGTCCATGCACCATTCAGACAGGTATATAAACCCTTGTTGTCTAGCTATGTATCCTAAGCTAGACTTACCTGGCAATCTACCACCTTGATCTTTGATCTTTGCTCCTCGACCACCAACAAAGACTCCTCCTTGATTGGAAGTACCCTCATTGCTGAAGAAAAACCCTCAGCACCCTTCATCCTTGTCCCTCTGAAGGAAGACCCTCTGGATAATGTCCCTTGTCCTGAAGGTATCAGCCCTTTGCCCTTGTCCCTTTGTCTGCTAGGTCTACACTCATCCCTACCTGGGCCAAGCATAACAAAAGTCCAGCTTCTCTCTACAAGGTTACCACCACCATAGTCCTTCACCATTTCCCACCAACCTCCTCCTTTGTCCTCTGGGTGGTATCCCACCTCAACTCCTCATGATTCTGAATCATCTCCTGATGAAGTAGAGTATCTTTTGGAGACCCCCTCCAATGAACCACTTCCACCTCAGGAAGGAGACCTTGACCTCACTTGTCTATTTGACAAACCTGTTACCCCTCGCCTCCTCACTCCTCTGACTGTCATCCCCAGTCCAATCATTTCCCTCCCCCCATCAATGTCTTCCCAACCTGCCACTAGACCCTCTGGGTCCTCTATCCCTACTCCTGCCCCTGTTGCCCCTGTGAAACCCACCAAACTTTCATTGGCATCCCTGCTGCTTATGATGGATCTCTAGACACTGCTGTAGCATGGATGAATACCATGCTTTTATACCTCACTATCAACCACAAGATTTACAACATAGAGGAAAGAATGATTGCCTTTGCCTTCTCCTATATGACTGAGAAGTCTGCTGCCACTTGGGCCAACATGTTCCAATGAAAAGCTCTCTCTAGAGCTACACTCCAACTTGGATCTTGGTCTGACTTCTATAAAGCGTTCATCAAGGCATTTGACCACAAGGACACTGTACCCTCCACCATCACCTGGTTGTCCACCACCCAGATGACTATGAAACAAGACTCTAAGACTCATAAGAAGGTCTTTGATCCCCCTCTCACTGAATACTCCTCCAAGTTCTTCCAGAACAAGGAGCTTGCTGGCATTACTGAGGATCATGTCCTCATTGGTTACTACTCTGCCAGTCTTCCCCCCTCCCTTATGCATCACATCATGTCTATGGACACTGTCCCTACTACCATTGAGGAATGGGACAAGAAAGCCTTCCACTTCTGCAAGAATTGGAAGTGTGCTGACAAGATCACTGAATGCAGTGCCAAACCCTACAAAACTCCTGTTTACCACTCTTCCTGTTACAATTCCGGATGCGGTCTATGGTTTGTGCTATCATTCCTCTCTGTTCCATCCCACTACTTTACCTTCCTACTTAGACGACACAACCTTTCCAGTATTCCCTTTGTATCCACTATCAGAAAGGGACTCTTGAACTACTACATTTGGTATGCCCCACTTTCTACTCTTGGACACATAGCCCTCCCACAGCATCATCTCTTTATTGATGCTGCATCTCCCACACTTCCATACTAGGTATCTCTTCATTACTATACCAGGAATTACTACGATTAGCAAAGTACAGCTCTGCCTAGGTATTTAAACCGTGCCCTGTACTATACGAGTTCCCTAGTTAGTTCTGCACAATTCTACGTGCAGTTTCTGACCTTCCGCGAGTCCTCACAAAGGATAGCGAGCCCCTGACATCGATTAGTCTCCATCCTACTACTGAGTGGACGCTATCCGAGTGTTACCTTGTGGAACATAGGATTCATACCGGAAGCCTAAGAGATTGTATGCAGTCTGCGTAACACTCCCACTCCCTCTTGTCCTACCAGAGATCCTGATGCCATGGATATAGACACCATCTACACTACTCCCAAATTAACCAAATGACAATGTTGCATTGCAAACAACCTCTGCTTCCATTGCAGGAAACCCAGCCATGGTAGTCACAACTACCCCAACTTCCCTGCCAATCCTACTCCTGCGAAACCTGCTGGATGAAAAGTTCAAAAGGTTGAAGAAGCTGTTCCCTCTCTCCAAGAGATCGAGGATGATGATGAAGATGGAGAGGTCAGAAAGATGTCTCTCCTTAACCAGGATTTTTGAAACAGAGGCCTCAATTGACACAAGTCCCCTCCTTCAGAATTTCTAGTACACCCCCAATTGTATCTACCAAAAAGAAATTGACTTGTGTCCCTGTTTCATTGGTAGAACCCACCTGTACTCTCAAAGCCCTTGATACCCCTGCCCTTATTGATAGTGGTGCAAACATCAATTGCTTTGACTGGCAATTCGCTTGTAAACATTGCCTTCTCCTCACTCACCTCATAACTCCCATCCCTGTCCACAATGTCAATCAGACTTCCAATCAGAATGGTGACATTGTATTCACCACTGAGCTCTATGTCCACACCTGCAGAATCCTCTACCAAACCCTCTTCCATGTCATTAGTTGTGGAAGCAAAAACACAATACTTGGAATGCCCTGGCTCAAAATGGCCAACCCCACCATCAACTGGACTGAGCACACCCTCACTATTTCCATTACCTTGGATCAACCCAACAAGCTCAACAATCAATACATTGCTGATGAGCTCCAACATGCTACAAAACTTCACCCCCCTCCTCCTTTGACCTCCTGGCCTGTCAGACATATTGACACTGACAAGGTCCATGATAAACAACTCTATGATTACCTGAAATATGAAACCCAGAGTCAATTCACCATTTGGGCTGTAGAAGTCCATTCTCTCTAGCACATGATCAAATGAGGAGTGTACTACTATCAGAACACCAACCTCAAATGAGCTAGGCTTGTTGCCAAACTCACCACCACTACAGACCTTGCCATGAAAGCAGAACTCACCAAACTCAAGGTTGCCTTATCCAAGGAATATTCTGCTTTCTTCTTGGTCTTCACCAGGGAAGCCACCAACCATGTTCCCCCCTCCTGTCCATATGATCATGAGATCAACCTTGATGAATCCTTTGTTCCAAAAGCGGGGAAACTCTACCTGCTTTCTCCTGATGAACAGAAAGCTACTGAGGCTTTCCTCAAAGAGAATCTTCATGCTGGAAAGATCCACTCATCAAACTCCCCTCAAGTGTCTCCCTTCTTCTTTGTGAAAAAGAAGGATGGTGGTCTTCATTCCTGCCAGGACTACCACTACCTCAATGAACACACTGTCTGTGATGCCTATCCCCTCCCCCTCATCTCTGATCTCATTGATAAACTCTGTGATGCCAAAGTGTTTGCTAAATTTGATGCTCACTGGGACTATAACAATGTCCATATCAAGGACAGACACCAATGGAAAGTGGCCTTCATTACCCACAAAGGTCTCTTCAAACCCACTGTGATATTCTTTGAACTCACCAATTCCCCTGCCACATTCCAACGTTTCATGAATGATTCATTCAGAGACCTTATTGCCACCCAAGGTCATCCTATCTAAAGAATACTCCACTTTCTCCTCAATCTTTACCAAGGAAGTGGCTGGCCATATTCTCCCCTCTCACCCAGCTAAACCCAAGGTCATCCTATCTAAAGAATACTCCACTTTCTCCTCAGTCTTTACCAAGGAAGTGGCTGGCCATATTCTCTCCTCTCACCCATATGACCACAAGATTAATTTCAATGAGTCCTTCATTCCCAAAGTAGGGAAACTCTACCCCTCTCTCCTGACAAATAAAAGGCTATCAAAGCCTTTCTTGAGGAAAATCACCATGTTGGAAAGAACCACCTCTTAAATTCTCTCCAAACATCCTCCTTCTTCTTTGTCAAGAAGAAGGACAGTGGTCTTTGCCCTTGCCAGGACTATCAATATCTCAATAAATACACAGTTCATGATGTCTACCCTCTTCCCCTCATCTCTGGTCTTGTCAATAAGCTCCATGATGTCAAGGTCTTCATTAAATTTGACATCCATTGAGGATATAACAATGTCCACATCAGGACAAACATCAATAGAAAACAGCCTTCACCACTCATAAGGGCCTCTTTGAACCCATGGTGATGTTCTTTGGACTCACCAACTCTCCTGCCATGTTCCAATAGTTCATGAATGACTCATTCTGGGACCTCATCACCAAAGGATGGCTTGTCATCTATATGGATGACCTCCTCATCTTCTCTCCCAATGCCAAGACCTACATATGAGGAACGAACTAAATGTGTCCTCTAATACATGCAGGAGCTTGATCTCCATCTCAAGATTGAAAAGTGCAAATTTGCCACCTCTGAAGTAGAATATCTTGGAATGATCATCAAACCAGGACAGCTTGCTATGGACCCTGTCAAACTCACTGGAATCTCTGAGTAGCCTACTCCTCAGAAAGTCAAAGATGTCTGTTCCTTCCTCAGTTTTACCAACTTCTATCAGTGATTCATTCCTGACTATTCTTCCCTTGCCTGCTCCCTTATTGATATGACAAAAAAGAACCTCACCTGGAATTGGACACTCTAATGCCAAGAAGCTTTTGATATGCTGAAGTGCATTTTCCTCTCACAACCCATCCTTCATCTCCCTGATCCCAATTGCCCTTTCACTATTGCCACTGACACCTCAAAGCATGCATCTGGTGGTATCCTCCTCCAAACTGATGTTAATGGTGATTGGCACCCCTGGTCATATCTCTCCAAGTCATTCTCCTCTGCAGGACAAAACTATGATATCTATGACCATGAACTCCTCACAGCTATTCGTGGTCTCAAAGCTTGGAGACATTACCTCCATGGATCCCCTTCCCCTGTTCAAGTCTTCACAGATCATAAAAATCTCATGTTCTTTTGCCAACCCCAGAAGCTCAACTGTTAACAGGCTCATTGGCTTCCTGATCTTGTCAACTTTGATCTCAAAATGATCCATGTCTCTGGAAAACTTCTCTCTGCCCCTGATGTCCTCTCTCATCACCCCAACCTCCTCCCTGCTGACAACTCCAACAATACTGACACCATCATGCTTCCCCCCTCTCTCTTTGTCAATCTTATTGATGTCAAACTCTCCCAAAAGCTTGCTATCTCCTCCTCTTCTGACCCTCTTGTTCTTGACTCTCTTTGTGCCCTCAATGGGGAGGTTCTCCTCAAATTCCACTCCCATCTCTCTGACTGGCATTTTGAAGCCAGTGTTCTTACTTACCAGGGTCATGTCTATGTCCCTGCCAATTCTGACCTTCACTGCACCATTGTCACCCATTCCCACAACCACCCCTCCACTGGCCATCCTGGCTATCTTAAGACTTGCCAACTCATCACTTCAGAATTCTGGTGGCCTGGTCTTGCTCAATCCATGTACCAATACATCAATGGCTGTTCCATTTGTCAGCAAAACAAGGTCAATATCCACCCAATGACACCCCCCCTTGTTCCTATTCCCTCCCACTGCTCCTGTCCCTTCCAGCAGGTCTCCTGTGACCTGATCACCAGTCTTCTCTCTTCTTCTGGCTTTGATGCTCTCCTGGTCATGGTTGACCATGGCCTTACTAAGAGGGTAATTCTCTGCCCCACTAAGCAAACTGTGACTGCTGAGGGAATCACTACCCTCTTTTTACACAAAGTCTACACCCAATTTGGATTGTATGACAAGATCATCTTAGATCAAGGCCCTCAATTTGCTTCCACCTTTGCAAGAGAACTCAGAGACCTCCTCAGATACTCCCTGTCCCTCTCCACTGCCTACTATCCTTGATCTGATGGTGAAACTGAGTGTGTGAACAAAGAAGTCAAGACATACCTTTGGATTTTCTGTCAAGAACTCATCCTCATGGTCTGAAATGATCTCCCATGCTGAATTTGCCCACAATCACTGCTCTCACTCCATCACAGGGAAGTCCCAGTTCTTTCTCATGATGGGCTTCAATCCCCATCCTCTTCCCACTGTCATCTCCAATACTTCTATCCCCACAGTAGAAGCATGCCTCAAGCTTCTCTCCACAGCACAAGATGAAGTCCTTGCTGCCCATGTGTCACAATCCATGTCAGCTCTGACCCACTCCAACACACACAAGCCTTCCTGACCTCTTCTGACCCTGTTCCTTCCACCTCCACTTTGCCCTTTTGCTTCCGCTATGTGGATTCCATTCTGACTCTGATCTGACTCAGATTCTGTTGGCCTTCCTCTTTTGGACTCTTTACTGTACTGTGTGCTCCCCCTGTCATTGTCTCCTATTGTTGTCATGCCTCTTGTCTGTCATGCACCATACAATACCTTCCTTTCTCCTTTTGTCCTTACGTCCAACTGTGTATTTAAGCTACAGTTCTGAGGGCTTATCCCTCAGTCTGAATATTGACTTTGATTCCCTTTCTTCACTCTGCTCCTCAGTCCTTCTGGATTCCACCTCTGGCCTCCTCCTCCTTCGTTCATCGACCTCTGACTCTCAGAGGACTGAAAGTGCACAAGGGTATAGCATGCCACCCTGCATCACTGAGACTGACATCCTCAATCCCTCTGATTGTTCTGACCATTTTGGATGCCTCCGACCCCACTTGCCCCCCTTGTCCCCACCACTTGCACCTCCAACTGATCTAAAGTGGAGCAGAGTTGAATGGGTCCTGACAGTATATTCAGACTGCCACTTGCATGCTCCTTTCACATCCCACTCACATGGCTCACCACAGCTCCCATAGGACACACCCTCAGACTCCATCCACCTATGGACAATGCCAGTCCTTCCTCCCTCGTACCAGCACACCCCATGCTTCCAAAGACTCAGATGAGGAAGGATGCTTCCTCTCCTTCACCTGATGTTGTTCAGTCTGTATCCTCATGGATCCTGCATCTCTGACACCTGGCGCTAGTCGTCGTGGTGGTTCTATGTACCCTCCACCTGGCACTCTGCCAGCTCCTGTCATTACATCAACCACCTCCTACCCTTCCACCTTTGAGTTGCCACCTGACACCATGATGGCTCTTGCCACCGCCATTCAAGTGCTGGCATACTCCAGAGCTAGCTCTGATGGCAGCTCCACCCCCACTCCTCCCTCCTGCATCCAAGTCTGTCAACCTGACCAGTTCAACAGCTCAAACTCCCGCACACTCTGCACCTTCCTAGTGTAGTGTGAACTCAACTTCCAGGTCTGACCTCAGGCCTTTCAGTCTGACCATGCCAAAGTCACATTTGCACAGTCATACCTTTCAGGTTCCGCCCTCGAATGGTTTGAGCCTGACCTCCTGTCTTCTGACCCATACTCCTTGTCTCATCCACTTTGGATGGACAACTACTCTGAGTTCATCCAGGAACTCCACAACAACTTTGGTCCATATGACCCCATCAGAGATGTGGAACACAACCTTTCATGCCTGACCATGTCCAATGGTCAGCACATCAACAAGTACATTGTCGAGTTCAACTGGTTAGCAAGCCAACTTGACGACTATAGTGACAGTGTCCTCCAACACAGGTTCTACAACAGTCTCCCTGACCAACTCAAGGATGAGATCTTCCACCAAGGCAAGCCTTCCACCCTCTGGGATCTCTGCTATCTGGTGCAGTCCCTTGATGCCAGGTACTGGGAGCACCATTCAGAGCTTGCACACCAAGACACCTCCTCTATCCCATCTGACTCCTCTGCCTCCATCACTATGTCCTCCACTTCCATTGCCACATCCTCCACTTCTGCACCTCCTGCCTCCAGTTCCTAGACCCCTGGGTCCTCCTCTTCAGGCCAAGCTTCCCCCTCCTTCTAGGGCTCTGGTCTTTCCTCCACCTCCCTTCCCTCCAAGTCCAAGTCTGACTCTTCTTCCTCTGGTCATCCCTCTCTCTCCATCCCTTCCTCTCCCATCCTTTCCAATGATAATGAGGACTCTCCCATCATCTATGACACTGACCTCTCAGAGGATCCCAACTCCTCCAACTCCCCTAATCCCAACTCCTCTACCCCCTGCTCCCTTGCTCCTGGTTCTCCTCATTCCGACTCTCCTAATCTAGACTCATCTGCATCCGATCACTCCAACCCTCCCATTGATGAGGACAACACCTAGTGCATCCCCTTTTCCTTCCTACCCTCCCCCATTCTGGCTCACATCGCTGCTAGTTCCAGCTTTTGTTCCATCACTCAGATGCACCCTGTCCTTACCCATGCCTTCCACCTCCTGTTATGACCCTTCTCCATTATGACACCTTCCCTCCAACACCTCTCCATTCTGACACTACTCTGCAACCTGCTGTCTATGTCACACCTGATGTCCTCCAACTTTCCCTCTTTTCTCTGGCTTGTCACTTCCACTGGGTCCCTCTAACACCTATGACCTTGGGCCTTGACTCACTCACTACAATCTGTTGATTGACAGGTATTGGGTCATCTTATCTGAGCACCCTTGCTATGGCTGCCAGCACCCCTGCTAGCTGTTACGCGGACTGCGTACAATCTCTCTAAATTCAACACAAGGTCCGGTGTTTCAAGGAGGAAGCACCCAGACAGCGCCCACTCAATAGTAGGGCGAAGACTA
>JBBPLV010001313.1:0-10276 GCA_038089975.1 Boletellus ananiceps | reverse complement strand
AAGGCGAGATGTTATCTGTCGGGTTTCCTGATCACAATTTAGTCAGGTGTTCGTGTCCGATCAAGGGACGAATCTGTTTGCACTCGATCTACGTGTTGGCAGAGTTGCTTACGGATACAAAGGTATGGCCTCTGCAGTGTCTCAGGGTGCTGTTGCGGCCAACGTGCGTCCCAGGAATATCCGGTGCTGTGGGCTCAATGGCTGTAGCGCCGTCACTCCTAGCATCGGTGTCTCTGGATCGTTTCACGCGTGTCCATAGCACGTTCCCACCCGCTGAGGATGGAAAGCAACAGGAAGAACGGGGTGCAGTGCTTGGTAAAGTATACATGACTACGATTCCCACTGTGGTCGTCTGGGGCGGATGCACAGCAAGAGATGCGTGTACAAGTGGCGAGGAGGAAGGAGGGGATGTATGGGAACAGATGAAGCGTATCGGGGAGAGAGGCGAATGAGCCACCAGATGTCACATTACATTCAGGTCCCGCAGGGAATGCAACCTGTCAAGCGGTCGGGTACATTTAGAGACAGACGATCGGCCCAATGACATGGTACGAGGGAACTCGCCCAGTGGGCCATCTTGCTCTGCCACGTACAGGCTATTCGTGCTGGTTTGGCTAGCTGGATCGGCGAGACAAGGCTGGAAAGATGGGTGAAGAGAAGGTCACGGTCCAACAGTGTCTTGGTGCGCAATCATTGCAAGTGGGCCGCATTGGTGGGCAGTTTGGCTGAGAGGATGGACTGTGGGCTGACGCACGTTCACGCAGACCACCAAAAGGACATCTGTGTCATCTTTGATCGCCGTGATACATGCACCGGACTTCCCGGTCCCGCTGGACACGACAAGGGTGTAGCTGTCAACGGGAGAGCCATCATCTCCGACGGCGATGGTCCCCTGCCAGACTGATTACAAGATGTCCGCGGCCACAACCCGTCAGGATGGCGACGCCTACGACGATAGATAAACGGCGTCCCGCCGGCGGCTAAGGGGGGAAAAGGTGTACGCTCGCGAGTGTCTTGAAACATGTCGTTGTCAGCAATCTTGCGTGTCACGTGCAAGTGGCAGCGAAGAGGCCATGGCACTTGTAGTGGGAGACCCTGGGGATGATGGACCGGTGAAGACTGGGATGTGTGGCCGACGGCGCAGGGGTTGTTGGCAAGAGGGTGCCTGGAACGGACCAATCAAGGGCGTGGGTTGCCGTGAATGACCATGCAGGGCGCAAGTGCGCGCGACGAGCTGGCTCGGCAAATCCCGGGGGATGTAACGGCATCTCGGCGTGCAAGATGCCCTTGCCCTGCGCGAAAGAGCATACATCCATTGGACGCCGCCTCGATGTCTAGCCGAGTCCTCGTGGCGACTGCCACTGTGCGAGCAAAGGGCCAGCGAGACGGGGCCGCAACAACGATTACGGAACGGTACTCGCGCATGTACGTTACCGTTGCCCGTCCTCGATGAGGGCGATCAGGGAAACCCTGCACACGTCCAGCTGTGGGAGCGTGGAGAGCGACGATGTTGCCCATGGCGCCTGTGGAGACGTGCAAGTTGTCGAGCAGGTTCGAGCCTCCGGTGCGAGCACTGATAGGCTGGGGCAGGCTGGACGACGAGGGCGAGCATGACCAAGACCAAGACGCTGCTGGCTGAGTCACGCCACCGCCGTGGTCGGCGTGTGATTGGATCTCTGATCCGGTGCGATGCCGATTTGTCGGCATCGAACGTGCGAGCCGAAAAAGGAAGCGGCTGTGGACAAACAAATAATATTCCGACGACGCCCCACCGGATTCCACATTCTGTCTCAAACCCCAGCGCCAATCAGCCCATATTTATCACATAATATACAACATACATCACACACGTATATATAGGGACGTCGCCCTCTCGCCGCTCCTCCCCACACATGGACCGCTTCCTTGCCCCTCACACCTCAGAGGCCATCGCCCACTCCCATTTCACGTATGTGTCCTCCCCTCCCCGCGTGCCCTGCTCACGTCCCCACAGCGAGAACTGGCTGACTTGGGATCAGGACCATCCCGCGTTCGATGAAAAGCTCGTCGCGGGATGCGCCTCCTATCAGGCCTTCAACCGCTACCTCTCCGGCTCTGAGCTGTTCATTGTCCCGCGTTCGCGCAGCGAACTCGAGAGCGTCCTGTCCGTACACTTGCTCAGTGCCACCCCGCTCTCCTTGATCACTCATGTCTCCCGTCAGACGGCGATATGCCTACGATGGCATCCACAATGCCATCGCCATCTCTCGACAGCCACTCCAGCGTGGCGGCTACAGCAGAGTGAGTCGTGTTGCGTTCAGCGCGTTGCTCCTCTCTCAACCACCCATGCAGACATGTCTGCTGGCCGAAAAGTCGATTCGTGATGTGCTAAACACTAACGATAATGCCGAGGTCCTCCTCGCGCTCCATATGCCCAAGCGGCAGCCGCAGCCATCCTCGTCGGGCAGGACGATGGCTACGAATACCACTATTAGAACCTGACCCCGCGCGACCCCTTCACATGTATTTTCATTCTACCGTTGAGAATCCTGCCTGCATTTGTACTACCTGGCGACTTGTGTCTTAGTCATTCTGTACCACACTTGTTCATTTAACTTATCGTCATGACTCGCCTTCCGTCGCTTTGTGTGCATGACGTTGCCCGAACGCACCATTTTTGGTTGCCGGCATCTCTCCGATTCCCGTCCACGTGCCCGCAGACGCACCTGGCTTGTTCGGCTGCGACCCCGCCTCGTCGTTCTCACCCCCGGCCGGCCTTGTCTGGTTGACGAGACGCGTGTACGCCTTGCAGCGTGCCAAGAGCAGCTCGACTCACCCGGGGACTGGTGTCATCCACTCAATGGCCCGCAGCGTCCAGTGAACGTGGCTCCTGTGCACACCAGTGCGAGCCAGCCAATCAATTAAACGCTCTCACCAGTGCGTGTTACGTGATGGCCATCCACGTCAGCACAGGAAGATGACGAAAACCGCCCGCAGCAGGTCCTAACATCATCCCTATGGATGGCGGAAGGCGCTAGACGAGTTGGTCCACAGATCACTCAGCGTACACGGACCACAGCTGAAGCGCTGTTGGCAACGAAGAGCGCCTGTCGTCAGAGCTCGAGTCCGAGATCTCGCCCGTTCCTACGTCCTGGGCACAATCAAGGCGATCGTAAACACGGTCCCAGTACAGGGGACAAGTGTTCGAACAAACGTTTGTCGTATCGCACGAGGCATGTTTCATAGCGCCCACAAGCTCCGTCCCGATGTACGCTACCAGCGCCATGGTCAGGATGCTTCAGGAACTCCCCGGGCAATCGTCGTGAACATGCGAGGCGAGATGACTACCCATCAGGCCGTTGGAGGGTCGCCAATATCGAAATACACTCCGGTCGTGTAACGGGTCAACGTGGATCGACGACGATGCCTAAAAGTATGAGACCGGCCAGCGACAGGATTTTGACACTGCTCATTCGGAATTCTAGCTCTCCGCACGCCGAGCAAGTCCACAAGCAGAACTTGCCAATACCAACTGTGCATGCGGCACTACTGTCGTTCGTTGGCACAACGAGATACTTCATGAGGCAGCTCCACCCGATAGCAAAGCCTAACGCGAGCCATACCCCGCAAAACTTTTCTTATGCGGCAGGTAGACTGGCATCTCCCCCGAGTAACAAAGGGGACCCATGAACGTGTGCTCTACAGACGGGTGTTGTTCCAAACTCCATGACAAGCTCCGTTCCAATGGCATCTCCGAGCTTCAAACTACTCAAGATACAGGTTGCCTGGTCATGACAAGTGATGCACGGCGATCATAGACACATGGCGACCCTCGACCTCCCGATGCAGTGTTGTTATGTTTCACACCATCGTGCATGTGATTGTCAGTGCTGGCGGCGCAGCTCCTCGGGGTGCTGAACACGGTTTCTTGATAAGATAGATCCCACTCGTGTACTGAGCGAGACAGACACCGCTATAACTCATGTCCCTGCGGTCGCGTATAGACATGGTGTTTTCTTGCAGGCCCCCGTGCAGACGGATGATGGAGCACTGCAGAACCCAACGTAGATGAAAATAGGTAAGGAAAGGTTGCCAACGTCCGAAAGCAGGCCAGGTAAGTCGAATAAGATGAAACATGTTGGGTAGAAGGCATGTTCTGTTTATTTAGAAAGTGCTATCACACAAGCGTGCTATAGCTTATGTCTGATTTCCTTCTGGGAAATCATCTTGAAACGTTTGTCGGGTATTCCGCTAGCAAGCCTTTCCGCCTGCGCATAGCTTTCTCGGAGGTTGACAGCGTCGGGGTTGTTTCTCTCTGACAACCCGGCTTTAAGGAGGGCCTTGATGCCAAGTATGGACGAACGGTCCAGACCATCGAGCTCGGCTAGCAAGTGTTGTCGAATGGCCGCATGAAACGATTCGGTAGATTGCGAAGGGAATATTTTACTATACAAGGGGATGTCATGTCGTAAGTGGTCGAGGCGGATAAACCAGAGACATACTTCACAAAACCACACTCGAGCAGCTCTTGAGCGTCCTTCCTCTTGTTGAAGATGAGCACTTCATTTGCCTTGGCAAGACCCACTGTAGACAATCGTCGGGATCCTGAGGCGGGCTCGAAGAAGCACTCACTTCGGTTTATGAAACCGACGCTCGCTCCACCCTCGACCACCATGCCTTGCAATGACGTTAATCATACAGATACACAAGCACCGCAAACAAAGACGTACCGATAAAAGGGAAACCAGCATACAACCAGGCCTCAGGGAGGGCGTAGATGAAGTCGAAATTGCCTAGGAACCCTTGAAAATGATCGTATCATTACCCAACGGGTGTTGGTAATCCCAGCTTACCAGCCGCAATCCCTACGTGATACCGTAAGGAACGCGCTCGGCATGATCCAGTCATACGATTACTCACCCATCACTGGTCCGTTCAGAGCGGCGACTAATACTTTGCTGTGCGTGTAAAGCTAGAGCGATGTGAACGTCTGCATCACAGGCTAGGGAACTGCGGCCTACCGCTCGTGTACAATCCGTGTTCGCCGAGACTACTCGAGCACGGAGCTGGTCCCTTACTGTCGGCTCAGCTGCATGTGCGTCCTTTACGTTCGTTCCTCTGCGAAACCAGACCATGTCAACACTGCTGCGGTGAGCGACACCCACTCACGCGCAAAACCAGCTTCCGTTGGCTGGTGAGGTAAACGAGGTTAGATGAACGGGCCCAATAGCAACGCGACACACCTTGCCATACCGTGGCTACAACGTCGTCGCGCTTATCGATCTCCCTCAGCGAGTTCGCGAAATCATCGTAATCTGTGAATGTGGACGTCAGCACGCGCACCCCCTCGAGGTGCGTGACGACGTTGCAAACCTTGGGTAGACAATGCGTTGAACCGTTGTGGCTCATTGAGGGTGATGGTTGCGATCCCTTGAGAGACATTGACGCGGATTTTGCTCAACTGTGGTGGCATGGATATCGTAGACGCCCTTGGTTAGATGCAAGGCCGGAATTCCGTAGGCTCGGGGGAACATTGCCACTTCTTGGGTACTCGTTCTGGCGGGACAGCGATGATTATATAATAGTTTTTGCCGGAATACTTAGACACATGCCAGTGACAATCACATGACATTCACTTGACCCCTTGTCCTACAAACCCACACAGTCCTCTACGTACCACCCTTTTCACGTCCATAGATCCAGCGTCCTCTTCGCTGCGGTTGCCAGCATACTCTCTTTTCCCGCGTTAACGCCCAGCCTCGACAGGTCCTCCAGGATGGTCCTAGCACTCTCCTTGACCGCTTCCAATTCCTCTCCGCTCGTCCGCTTCCCCAGCTGCCCGAGTAAGGCGCAGATGTTGATGCGAAGCTCGACTGGATACGAGGGCAGCTCTGGTTGTCTGGGACTCGAAGCGCCATCCCCACCACCGTTACGAAGGATGTTCAAAATATGGTCGAGAGCACGTCTCTGAGGCGCTGCCCGACTCCGAACAGGAGGAGAAGTGATGATAGGAGATCCTGTCTCGCTGCTTGCAACTGTTGACATTGCTGCAGAACCCGGGAATGGAGCCGTTGTCTCATTTGGCAAAGGTGCTAAAAGAGTGCCCGAGACCAGCTGGCCTAGGATAGGTGAGCATAAATAGTTTATATCGATCTAGTGGACTTACTCCCATCCCTGTGCGTGCTCAGTAGACTGAGTGCAACGATAGCCTCGTTGATGAGAATCGGATACTTCGTACTTCTACCAATGAGCGCTGCAAGGGCGTCGATGCATGGCACAGTGACCAATGCTTGTATTGCCCGCTCCTTTTTCTGTTGTCTCACCTGGCTCTCTTCTACGATCCGCTGTTCATTCGTGGGATCACTGGACCAAAGTGTTTTGATCAGATTGACGATGACGCGTGTACCCTCGCTCTTGATAGCAACCACGTCGGATCGTTTAATTAAGCCAAGAAGCTGCGAAAGCCCCGTTGTTTCACCCGCAACAGCATCATCTGAGGGTATTATGACAGCGATTGCATTGTCGACTTGGGCCAAATACGTCGTTAGGAAATAAAGAGCGGGACCAGTAAACCAGACTCACCACTGTTGTTGCATAGATGCTTGACAACGCCGATAGCGTTGACTTGCACAATGTCTGCCATGACATCACTACGGTCGTCCCAGACGCCGCTTGCTATAATGCGCTCAATTATCCCAGCATTGCTCAGAGCCGTCCTATTAAGAACAGATTGAACAGAGGCCTGGGAAAGATGTTTGAGCAAGCCAGCCACGCCATGCTTCAGCTTGAGGTCCGTTGTTGGTGAAAGCAGGCACTCCGTGGACAGCAGTTGAGCAATATTATGTGGCGGGGATAACAATAGGGTTGCGTGGAATTCTGCGTCAAACAGTCAGCAAGGCATTCAAGCATCTCGTCGCAATGCAATCACCTCTTCTCGTCAGATTTCCAAGGGCCAGAGTCGCGCATATTGCCATGTCATCCCGAAGGTTCTCATAGCTTCTTGTGGTGACAAAAGCTCGGATCCAGTTGACCATGCGAGAAACGAATTTTCCCCCGGGGTGTGTTTCTTCCAAGTCATCACAAAGTACGTCTGCGTTTTTCTCTTCTCCGGATACCTCCACCACTGCTTTGATCACGGCGGCCTTGCAGTCATCGAAAGCCTTTTCTTGGCTCCGAACCTCGCTGTCGTCTAGGCTGGTTTCGTGCTGCACATACCAAAGTGGTGCATAGCTTCCTTGCTCAATGAAATCTAAAATGGCAGACAGACACGGAACGTTTTGGTGTTCTGCAGGGAATATGAACCCGCGAGCAAGCGACAAACGAATATCCTCGACATCCAATGAGAGAGACTCGATGTGAGTGCATGCTTCTGACAGCAGATCAAAATCAGCGTGTAACAGGGATGTCCTGAGCTGCGAGGGTTGCGCAAAATTTGGAGGTGGCGGGGCAGTGAGGAGTGGTGGCGTGAAAGCGATCAATGGCTGAATGAGAAAGGGAAGCGCATCGGTTTCAAAAAGTGGATGTGCTGTGGTGCAGTCAGACAGGAGGGCAGGTAAACTTGGCTGAACGGACTGACCATCGTCCCTGAGTTCGGTGATGAGCCTCCAAGTCCAGTCAGAGAACCCGATACGAAGAGTCCAAGACTCGGAGACATGCTCCAAATTTCTGTCCAGTTCGGATGACTCTGCCGGAAATAGGTTTATCAGGCCCCTCATCCATGCGCCTACAGGGTATATTGCAGACGACAATCGAACAAGTGTCATGGCGACTTCGAGAGACGTGAGCCGGAACTTGACCGGCTCTGTGCACAATTGTGTATCAGTGCATACCACACAGTAAATCGTGTAGACACACCATAGCCAAGAGATGAGTTTAATAGAAAGCCGACGGCAGTCTTGATGACCTGCAAGTGCGAAGTGGCCAATGGTAACGGGTCGACTGGTGGTCGAGTCGGCAGATGATCTGCGTAACCTTCGAGCAGCGACACGACTGCTTGTGGAAACCCTGCTTCCAGCAACTGTCCTCTGTTTTGGTCTGAGTGGCGACCAGCTGAGCAGGACGTGTTCCCGACGAAACAGATGTGCTCACCATGTTCAACACACAGATTGGCACTGACACGAAGGATTTCGAGCACGGTGGGGGCGCGAGCATTGATAGGAACTGGCGATCCATCGAGAGCCTTGGACAAAAGAGAGGTGAGGTCCTGTGGCAGGCCGCTTCCTCCCAGGGCCGTATGGTTATCTTCTGCTGGGATGCGATCGATATCATTGTTTCGGGATAGTACGGCGTGTCACAGACCTGCCCCGTTTCTGACGCGTAGCAAGTTTGCGAGATGTCTGGAAACAAGCTCGACGTTGAGCCACAGATCCGCGCTGGGGTCGGACGAGAGTTCGGTCAAAAGCGAGCCCAGTCTGGATGCACACCCGGTGCAGGTCAGGGTTATCGGTACAGCATCCATGTATTGAGGAGACGGGCGCGAGTCTGACTCGGGACTGTCAGTTCTGTTCGAGGCGCGGATGATTGGCAGGCGCTAACCCAGCTTACCGTGATCGGCAGTGGCTGTCACGACAGACGTCGTTCCTTACGCTCTTTCCTCTCCAGCACGAATGCCAAAGCGAAACAAGCCGAAGAAAGCCACACCGGCCGTGCCAGCGGACGTCCTGCCTCTCCAATCGTCTCTGCCCGACGACGAGCTGATGGAGGACCTGTTCGCCGCACTCGAGGCGAGAGATAAACAATCCGAACAAGGGGGTGCTACAGAACTACAGGATAACCCTCTCCGCAGGCTCGAGGAGGGGCTTGAATCTGGTTTCAAGAAGCAGAGCTCCAAGGTGCGACATCTTGCAAGGCAGGTGGGTGTGACGTCCAGTGCTACCCAAGACCGAGTTCATCTCGAGACTGGTGCAGGCGCGAAAGGCCACCTCGTTAGCTCAGAACTTTGCACCTTCTAATCCTGACATGGATGCACAAGTTGACCGGGAGATAAAGCAGGAGGCTGCGTCGATAAAACGGACCTGTGATCACCTCGCCGTGCAAATTCACGAGGTTGGTACCTTGCAACCAATCCTCGCTCTGATCAGGATGCAAGTCGTGCGCTTTACAGATAAATCCAGACGGTCACTGTCTGTTCTCTGCGATTGCTGACCAACTCGCCCTCCTCAATATCCTGCCGCCAGACGAAGCAAACCATACGACTCTCCGCGCCGCAGCCTCTGATTACATCTCCCAACATCCTGACGACTTCCTTCCCTTCTTACCGTCCATCTCCGGAGAGGACGGTATTGGGGCGACCGAGAATACCGGGCTTATGGACACGCGGCGATTCAAGCAATATTGTCTTGCTATCAGAGATACTGCCGCATGGGGTGGAGAGCCGGAGATTCTGGCGCTAAGTCGGGCATATAATGTACCAATCCAGGTCATACAAGCCGGCGCACCATCCGTGGTGACACATACTCCCGACGGAAATGACCCCGATCATCTTTTGCGGGATGCGAAGATCGCCCGCATCAGCTTCCACCGTCGGATGTATGGCTTGGGTGAAGTAGGTGCTTTTGAAACCTCGATCATCCCCGCCTTGACTCGCATGTCCAGCACTATAACTCTCTACGACCCAAGCATGTCCTCGCGGCTGTTGCGGACAGAATTCACTCCATACTCAGCTGACCTGACGTCACTTGACTTGTTTTTCGACTTCGCTGGCGTTGACACCTCTGGACATAGCAGCAGTGTTGTCCCCCATCGGACCTGCCTCAGCCTCCGCACAAGCTTGTCACCAGCAGTCTATCCATGTCCTACATACCACATGAGCTGTTTTTGAGGGATAACTATCATGCAGCCAAGGTGCTACAGCATTCTACGGGTCCCTGGCACATCCTATCGAGAAGCACAGGCTAAAACAACCTGAGGCTCTCCAAGTCATTGATACCCGTCTGACGCGCGACCATGGGTTGAGGCTGATCTGCTAGATAGCCCCCAAATGCACCGTCTAGATTTGCGTATGGATCCGTAACCTGACGATTGTCCATGTCATCATCATCACCGTCCCCATCAACGCCGGCTTCTGCGTCTTCATCCACAACATCATCACCAACACCACTACGACCTTCGACTGTAGATTCTCCTAGCAGGTCGGCCCCTTGCAACGCCACACTGGGCTCAACTTTTGGAGTATCGGGAGAAGTGTCGGTGAGCTGATTACGAGTGCGTGGTTCGACAGGGCCAGGACCAGCAACTGTAACTGCGGTGGCTGGAAGATGCGGGCGTGCGAGTGGGACCAGAACTGCCCTGGAGTTAG
>JBBPLV010001312.1:0-10279 GCA_038089975.1 Boletellus ananiceps | reverse complement strand
TGACAGGGCAGCTGCATAACAAGGGTGGCCCGCAGGACAAATGTCCAGCGCATGCTCGAACTGCCCAATAGCGTCTTCTAGATCTTGTCTCTCTCCGTGCTTTCGGTGGCGTGATAAGGCAACATGGCCACTGTTTGTCATGGCTACCAGTCGGTCTCGTGGATCCGCGACCAACTGTGGATATATGTTTGTTCCTCAACGAGATACTCTATGTAAATCAATACTTACGCGATGTGGTTCAAGGACCGTCAAATTACCCCTCTCGGGATTCTGCCTTGCGACGGTCACCAACAAGGATGAGCAAGGTGATAGAGCGTCACCGTCCTTTGGGTAGAAGGCGATTGCTATCGTCGCTTCAGTACCCAACCCGCGTACAAACCATATCGTACTCACAAAGCTGTCTTGCATTGCGATCCAACAGTTGTTCCACCGTGATCGACAACTCCCGCAGTTGCTCTCCATCACCTAACGCCGGCTGGAATTCAAACGATGCCTGGACTGCCAAACCAACACTAGCAGACAAATCAGACGGTCTGCGAACTCTGTCAGCAAAGCGCCAGCGGGAAATGGGGATTCTCACATTGGAATAGGTCCACGCCACTCAGCAACATCGCTATTCACTGAGACAGGCATGTTGATGGTCCTCCATTCGAGGCCACTGTGATGCACCGAAGCGTAAAAGCCGGCTGGAAGTCGTCTGAGGCCGAGGGCGAGATCTGTCGCCCGGATACCTGCCTTGTTGTTAGCAACCTTCGTAGGAGTACGTAGAAAATCGATTCAGGCACGCGTAATAACCAGTGTTTCCTCGTTCTTGGCTACGCTCGCTGCAATGCCTAGGGAAGCAGCCCCATCCTCCTGCGAGCTCTCGGGCCCCGGACGTTCTTCGTTTGGATGCACTTGCTCGACACATTCGTGGTTATGGGCAGGGACTGCGTGCTGCTGTACCATGCGTGCAAGTGTTCGTCCCAGTTGGTACATTAGAAGTAATGTATTGGGACTCACGGTTGGGGAACTAGACATGCTCAAATCAGATCGTGGGCCTTGATTTCCAACGCCTGAATGGTTGGTCATTGTGGAAAAAGTGAGATGTCGTGGTAGCGAAGACTGGTCCTGTTGCGCCTCAAGTGGACCTGATGGCCTCCACAGGAAGTGGGGTGGTGGTAGAACGGCACGTGTGATTGCGCAGCCTCATGATGAATCGTAGGTAGCCCATCAACCGGCATTTTTCCTGTTGCGCAACCACCACCACTGGTGCGGCTGCCGTGAGGCCAGTGGTCCCTGTCGAAATAGTCCAAACGACTCGGCGGATCATCGTTCGATACGTCCAACAAGTCGGCTTTCCTTTCTCCCCTCAAAAAAGGAATGCGTGCAGCCATACGAGAAGAAAATGCTAGGATAACAGGCCGCCGGCCCACGATATAAACATATCTGTTGACATCCCATGCTCAACACAGGATGAGTGTCGCCTGCAAAAAGATCGCTCGTACACGAGTAGAGGTGCCTGCAAACATGCATGTGAGTTACGAGGGTGATGAGGCGCAGTTCGAACTTACCCTGTCCAGTGAATCTGCCGCTAAGCCAGTCTGCGACTTGCTCATGATAGGCCACCATCTGCTCTAGCTAGCTACTAATGGCTACAATGGATGGAATCCCGTCGGATGCAGGGCAAAAAAAGGGCGACGGGACCGAGCGGGGGAGTAACTTGGGTTTTGCTGAATGTTCAGCTGGTGCTCGATGTGTTCGTCGTTACGCCCGAGCCTACGTCGTACATCGTGAATCGTCCGTCATCGATCTATCCATTACACACTGGATGCACCTGCTTGCACTTTCCTCGCAGTTCGATCCATCTTCATGACGCTGCCAGTGGTCAGGCGCCTGTTGAGCATGTCGGGTGGATGATGATAGACGCTTTGGGAAGCGCAGCATGTGAAAGTACTCTTGTCCAGGATTCCATGAACTCCCTGCACCCCACTCACGGCGACGACGCTGCGAATGAACAGCAGAGCGGTCTGCTATCTCCAGGTCAATTACCGAACTCTGATAGGCCCAGCGGGTTCGACCAAATCCGGCGCAGCAATGCACAATTCGGGGATAGATGCGGGTCTAACACTAACCCATATGATTCACGGCAGTTGCGCGCGCGAAACAGTTCTCAATGTCGGCTGTCTACGGCCTTCGTGGATATCGAAAGTTAGGCTCAGCCGACAAGAAGGTCCCGAAGATGGACATCGAGTGAGATAGAAAGTCTGGTGGCCCTGCACTCGGTTGCCCAGCCTATTCTACTTCGTAAACTCGGGATGTTTTCAGTGGAAAAAATTCTGCACGGAAATACTAAGTTAAATGTCCCCAGACTCGTGTCCTCTCGGTCCCGGAGGCGATTTGGCTCAGCGCAGAAGGTAGAACGAGGCCACTTATGATGACGAACCCCAATGACATTGATCTAGAGAGCATGTAAGTGTGAATGTAATGAAAGAGTACGAGGCCACATACCTCGGTCGTCGGGTCAGAACGACGGAGATACACGCGGTTGACGAGATTTGCCGTCCCTGCTTGACCAGGAGTTTTCGCGCGAATTGACCAGACAGAACGCGCACGCCGGATGATGGCTCAACTGAGGCAGCCTTTGGGGGCATTCTTGTTCAAGCGGGAATCGCGGACGGGATGCAGGCGGATCGCGTCAGACGGCTTCACTATCGTTTGGGTTCGGGAATACGTGGCGTTGGCCGACGCGACCGATGATATCTGTACGATCGAGGCGCTGTAAGATTAATCTTTCTCACATTTTGCGTCGCAATTTGTCTCGGGTGACCCTTGCGATCTTGTTCTCGATGTAGGACGTATGCGCAGAGGGGACAGACTCCAACAAAGTGATAGCAGTACCATGTGCCCTGGTGCACGAAACGCGTATTCGCAAAGCTGGGGGAAGACACTGACCTAGACAAGGTCGTTATATGTAACCATCGAGCGGAAGACGAATGCAGAAATCATGCGAATACAGACGCAGAGAGACGGAGACGACCCTCGGATTTTCATACTCCGACTGAACTGGCGTGCCCTCAGTGGATGACTTTCCGTAGGCTGAAATATTCTGGAATAGAATAAATTTGATTAAACCTTGACGCCAAAGGAATGTGAGCCGAGATGCTGTGGCTAAGCCAATCGGGTTTGAAATTCATCTGCAAAACCACAGAAATGAAACAAGCAATGGTACTCATTTAGTGGATTATGGATGCTTATGGCTCATGGGTCAGTGTTGGAAATTTATTTTGTGAATAATAATGCCACTGGCTTACCATTCCAGATTGAGCCATGGGAAGGGCATTGTTATTGTGTAATTTACATTGGCAACCCCATGATAGGCTTAGGGAATGGGATTGCAATGGGATTATGATGTTATGTAACACACTGTAATTGGGCTTATCATTCACATTATAATGGAGATCATTATTTGTGAATGTGCCTGGGCATGATCCATGGGACTATGGTGTAGAAATGGGGTTTTACCCTTGTTGGTACCACTGAGCTACCTGGTAAGTCACTAAGTAGCTAGGAAATAAAGAATGGTGCGATGTAGGGTAGATTACATAAGCAACCAAAAGCAGAATATACCATAAATAATCCAACATCCTATTTATGTGAGGGGTTACCATTAGAAGTGGCATAGATATAGTTAGAGAGTGCTTGGCAGAGGTCAGAAAGTCCATAGAGAGCCTGGATTTGAGCCAAAGATGACATTGTATGGTCTGGCTGTGTCATCACATGAAGGACAACAGCCCTGTCTGAGGTCACTAGGCCTCGATTGTACTTGAAATAGTTGTGGAACAGGTAGAGGCCATTGAAACTGGACTCTTTCTCTGGTAGGATATGTCACAAGAAAGATAGGGTAGGATCTATGATAGTCACATCCTCATTCTCAATAACAAGGGCTTGCTTAAATACTGAGTCACTTGATTGCTGAAGAACAAGATACAAGTTGAAGAGGTGAATAGTCTCCTCTTGATTCAGTATATTGACAGCCTGGTCCATGAAGGTGAGATGATTTCAGCTTGTATGTTGGAATACACTCTTGGAGTGAGTAATAAGAAGGTGCTCAGTCACATCAGCAGTGAATTGAAGTAAGGTACCATTTGTCTTGATTTGATGTGCTGTCATGACCATGACAAGTCCAACCCACTCTGACATGAGTAAGCCTTTTCCAATGTTCTCCATCTCCACTACTCCTTCCTTTCCTTTCACTGCATGGAACTCATCCACCTCTGTCTCCAACTTGGACCCTGTTAGCTGTCCAGACCCTTTACTATATCTTGTGCTTTGTCCTCCATACCTCATGCTTTGTCCTGTCTTCCTGTCAGCATCTTGTCTTGTGTCTGTCATGTACTATACAATACCCTCTCCTTCTCCATTAGTATCCTCCTCTGTACAGTATTTAAGCTATAGTCACTGAGGGCTTATCCCTCAGTTCGAATATTGATTAAGTTCCCTCCTTGCTTGCTCCCTCTGCTCCTTTGTCAGATTCCAACTCCAACTTCTATTCCTCTTTTCTACTGTCCTTCTGCCTTCAGGCCAGTTGGACCATTGCTCCTCTGTCCTCCAAAGTTTGAGAACATAGAATGCATAAGGGTGCAGTGTGCCCTTCACATCACTGAAGTTGCAGTTCTTGTTTATCCCTGTCTTCTTGTTCATCCTCCACTTACCATGCCCCCTATGTACCCTCTGCCTTGTCAGAGTGGAGTGGTTTGGACCTTGACATGTGTGAAGCTTTGCATCAACTCTAACTTTGGGATGTTAAAGTGATCCATTGGGCTGCTTTTTGATGTGTGAGCTTCAAGCTCTAGAATAGCATGCTTCCTGGTATGGAAATCATGAAGAGACTGCTCTATGGATATAATGGATGAATCAGTATGAACAGAATCTTGCACCCTATAAATGAACTCTATGATGGCATGAATGAGGAAGATAAACTGATCTTGTATGATGCCTGCTATGATAGGGATGATGGTTTTTTCGATGTCACAATAGTCTTGACCTGTCATCTGTGCCACATGACAAACACTGGAAGAGAAGTGATGAATGACAACCCAATGATGAAGATACTTGAAGCAGTTGTCAAGGCTTTGTTCTCCAATGAGCTTCTTGCACCAAGTAAAAATGTGGTTGAAAAAAAACTTATGACATGTATGAAGGATTTCTCCAATCAGAAAGAGCAATGGATCAACAAACCTTCAATTTCTCCAGAATGGTTTGTAAATGCCAAGCAATCTCTTTTGCTTTGCAGCTTTCTGAAATGTATTGAGATCTCATGGATCTACTTTCTTGCACAGTTCAACGATTTCCAGAAGTGTATGTTTGCCGGTCCAAGGCTTGGCAGGTTCAGCATTTCCAAATCCCAAATTTTCAGCAAGTATAACAGGGGAGGCATTTGAAGCCATGGCAGCAACCAGCTACTGCTCTGGCAGATCTGCAATATATATAAATGAGTGGCATAAAGCAGTGATGGACACAACCCATAGTATCAGGGAGGTCTACACCATGCAGTACAATGTGTTTGAGGGGTCCTGTCACCTTGTTCATACAGTGGTGAAACAGGCATGTGAGAAGAAGGGTTTTGTAGTCACAACAGACCTTGAAGTCAGGAGTTGGGATAAATGCAATACAATGCTATGCATGGGATGTAGCTTGCATCCTCATATCTGACTGAATGTTAGCAATTGTCATGAATACTGGATGCATCTGGAGTCCTCCAGTTTAATGTGTTACTAAAGTCTTGTCAGAAGCCAGAATAATGGGAACCATCATTGCACTGGGAGGAAGGTGGTTCTATGGTTCACAAGACAGCTTAGTTAAGGTTTATCATGGTACACAATACTCACTTGAATCTCAAACACATGGGAGGCAGAGAAGAACTCACTGTACTCACACTCTATTCCTTGTATGACAACATGAGGATCATATATCAGATGTCTTGCAAACATTGGATTGGAGAACAACTCCTGAACTACATCCAGGATATTATGATGTATGAGTTGGATGGGTTGCATTGTCTCAAACCCTTTGAATGTGATAGGAGAGGATTGCCATTGAACACCATTAGGAAGGCCAGCTAACCAGCCAAACAGCTTATCAGCAGTATTGAAAGATGGCTTTGGGTGTTCATTGAACTTAAAATTGTTGGCCTAAGAGATAGATGACTCAGATTAGAAATATGCACCCACTTAAGTTTGAGGAACTGAGAGACTTGTGTCTTTGTGAAGTTTGATGAAAGGAATTTGGTGAGATCCCATTCCCCCTCATCTTGAAATGGATAGAATGGTACCTTTTATCTGTGTCTCTCATATTCATAATTTTTTAAATGATTGAAGAGTATTTTGTTATGATTCCTTGTTCACCCCCTATCTTTTCTTTATCTCTGACTCATTTCTTATCTCTTCTTTGAATCACAATGACTCATTATGATTCATCTTAACTTCTCTTGACTTATTCCTTATCTCTGATTCACGATGACTCGTCGTGACTCACTATGACTTCCCTTGACTCCATGATTACCCCATTTGTACATGCACAGCTTGGTCTGTGCATTGCCCCAGTACCTATATAAACCTAGCTACAAGTACCATGTACCCTACGCTAGTCTTACTCGATCTAGCCTCATTCCTCAGAACCCCAGGCCTCTAGGCCATCCCCTGAACCCCTAGGAGTAGCTTCGCCCTCTCCCAGTTGCGGCCCATTGAAACCCCCGGACCCATAGACGGCATCTCGAGTCTACGTTCGCTGCTACCCACATCAAACGTAACATATTTCACCCTTTTCTGTATAGATAAACCCAGATGTCAGATGGTACTCCCCTGTAATATCAGCATCTTGAGGTCCATGAAGGAAGGCAGGAGGGACTGGAATCTCATGTGTTGATGTGGAAATATGACTTGCTAGTCATTCCAGGTTCACAACACAGGCAGAACTTGTAATATTGATATGATGGAGAAAATCATCTTCGGATAGGAACTGTACATAGTAGCTAGGACAGACAATGTCCATTGAGAATGGCTTGAGAATGTCAGATGACAAAGAGTTATACTGGTAATTCCTTCTAAGTTCTTCAAACTCAGAATGAGACTTCAGTACTCCACCTTCCCATCAGTAGTACTATCATGGATAATCCAGAGGTGTATGGATACAACACCACCACTTTCAACCTCAGTTATATCATCTGTTAAATCCAGTCAATCAAGCAACTTCCCAGTCCCCCTTTGCACCCAGAGTGATCTTCTCTGAAGCCCTCACTTCAAGCAAGAAGATACTTGTGACAATTAGGACCATCAACTCATACACATGCCTCTTGCAGTTGGTTCTACTCATACTGGTTCCCCATACTCCTCCCTTGATGATCATGATGATGGTCATCACATTTCTTCCAGGTGCTTGTCTCCAGATTCTCCTCAGTCTTCAAGTAGTCACTCTTCTGGCTCTCTGCAGAGCTGTGGCCCCAGGCCTTCTGGGGCTTTCATTGGAAAACATACTCATATGGTTCCAAGATACTAACCTTATGTGTGACAAGATGACCCAACACCTCTTCATCTCCAGTTTGCAGCAAGAGCTACAGGCCTCTCAGTCCACCTCACCATATCATTGGAAGATGTAGAAAAGGTAAGGATCAAATTTCAATTTGAATATGACTCTTACTCATATATGTGGACACAAGAGAAGGGAACTAATTCAGGCTGCACTCAACCATTTTCTCCTGGGTGTCTACCAGAAGGCTTATGAGGCAAAGCAAGTGGATCACAATTCCATTGTCCATCAAGTTGCACAAACTTCTGCCAAGATTGAATCTCTAGAGAGGCACAGAGCATTCTTGTGTGCAATCAAACAGTACCATGAAAATCAGCTGGCCATGGAGGAGTCTCTTCTAGAAGTTGGTTACATTGATGCTAGCTGATACACAATTGGGACATGTTGAGAGTGTTGCTCAATCAAGCAACACTCTGTTGTCTTCTCTCTGTGGCTGTAATGATGATGTAAGTGATATAAATTGAGATAGTGTTCTTTTTTGGAAAGGGACAGGCACTTCCAAAGGGGGTGCAGACTGAGGGACAGCCAAGGGATAAGCTTGAAGTGTAGAGACTCACTTCTAGTTGGAGATGGAGAGGTCTTGCAACACAGAGTTATGGTGGTAGCAAGAACTAGGGTAGGTGATAGATAGAGTGTAGTGCTCTGAGTGAAAAGTGAAGGGATGAGGGAGGAGCACTCAGGTCTCAGAGAGAATCTCATAGAACTGCTTGTATTGTATTTGGGCCAAAAGGCCAGGTTTATATACAGTCTGGTACTAAGGTTTAATCTCAGACTGAATAGTGAAACACTACAGTGAAACAGATGATCAATATCTGAAACAGTAGGTGAAACAATAAGAAGCATGTTTCAATATAGATGAAACAGCAAGAAGTAGAAGAATGATGAAGGTGAAACATCTGATGTAAAAGAAGTGTTTTACCTATTGATGTAATGGTTCTAGACTTCTGGAAGAGTCTAGCCCATGCTAAAACATGAGAAGCATACATGTAATAGATCATAAGTCATGAGAGATCATCTGCAAATGATAAGATGAATGGATAAGATAAATGATAAGATGATCTCCAATATAAGATAAGATATCTTTCTTCAACATTCTGAGCTAAATTAGAAGGTAGGATGATTAGGAGATGGGAATGCCATCATGTGACTGGATTCTTTGTATATGCTGGTCATGCTATTGTGTATTGATAATCTAAGAAATGATTTTTTATTTGTTTTTCTTACTGCCCACTCTGTTAGATCATAAACACTACCTACTGATCATGAGCTGGCATTGCAGTAGGCAGTACCCAAGACTACAACAGCAGTCAGAAAATTTGAACTTAGCTGGTGAAACACTCCAAGGCCCTTTGTTCTTGGATCCATATCAGCCTGCTGGTGGTCAATCCAGCCTGTACAATGTATACACAACAACTGAAAACATAAGTCAGCAATGGCTGCAGATGCCATCTATCAACAATCCAGTGTCACAGCCTGGATATGCTGTTCAATTTGGGCTTGACACCACTCAAGTCAAATGGGGCCTGGAGATTGCACAACAGGTTTGGATGACATGCCCCACTGACTTCAGGTTTGAGCCCTTGTGAGGCTGGAACTAGGATCAACAGTGATCAGCATATGTCAATTGCTCCAATGAGTGGCAGCCCACTTAGCTCCCATTTCACACCAGACAGGAGAGGCTATGCCTACCCATTGTCCTCAGCACAAAATGCAAGTATCAATGCCACCAATATCTTATCTCACTAGAGCCCCTACCATTACACAGTCTGATATCATTGAGGCTATGCCTACTTATTGTCCTCAGCATGAAATGCGAGTATCAATGCTACAAATGCCACCAATGCCACCAATACCTTATCCCACCAGAGCCCACACCATTACACAGCCTGGTATCACCATCCAAATGTCTTCCAAAGTTGAGGCAACAATTGCTCAACCACCAGTGCTACTGTCCACCCCACCAAAGCTAAAGTTGGACAAACAACAGAAGCAGAAAGTTCTGGATGAAGGAAAGGCATTGATCTACTCCAAATTAATGACACAGGATGCTGTCCCATTGTTGGAAATGAAAATGTGCTTTATAAATGATGTGATAATCAATGCAGTTCAAAAAATCTATGAAATTGGTACTAATCATATCTAACTAACTTATTTGGAAGCGTAATCTGACTGACTACAAGCTATAGTTTCTCTCAGTGGACTGGAGACCAGTCTGGCAGCAGACCTGTCCATAGCAATGGCTAATGTGTGGCATGCTTTCAAGATGAAAGCATCCAGCTGTGTTCAACAGTCTTTTGGTCTTCATCTCTCTCTTAATGAGCCAGAGATTGAGCACAAGTGAACATCTGTGAAGTATCTCCTTCAGGATCTCCACTACCTGAAGATCTCAAATGTATAGTATTTCTGCTTATGTTGCTAACAAATCTTTGATTCAGACATGAATGCCATTTCACAGGTGCAGTCTGATGAAATGAGAGGTAGCAAACTCAAAGTGCTGACAGCTTGAGAAGAACTATTCAGCATGATTCTTTTTCATGATACCATCATGGACATCCTATTCATAGACCATCTCCAGCTACACATGTTACAACAACATCTGATGTGGTCTACGGTTTACGCTATCATTCCTCTCTGTTCTGTCCGACCACTTTACCTTCCTACCTAGACGACGCAACCTTTCCGGCATTCCCTTTGTATCCACTGCTGGATAGGG
>JBBPLV010001311.1:0-10282 GCA_038089975.1 Boletellus ananiceps | reverse complement strand
CTGAACAGTATGTGGCAATTCTGGAGCAAGGACTGCTGCAAAGCATGGAGGAATCTGGAATCTCTCAAGATGATATCATCTTCCAGCAGGACAATGATCCCAAACATACCTCTAGAAGAGCTCAGAGATGGTTTGATGAGCAAGATATCAAGCTTCTTGATTGGCCTGCACAGTCTCCAGACCTCAACCCCATTGAACATACATAGAATCATCTCAAAAGATGCCTTCCAAGATATTCAAGTGCTCCTACAGGAACTCATCAATTATGGGAAAGAGTGGAAGAGCAGTGGGGAGAGATTTCTGTGGAAGAGTGTGAGAAATGGATAGAAAGCATGCCTAGAAGGATCCAAGGAGTTATTAAGGCCAAGGGAGGTCATACCAAGTACTAGATACCATTTGCAACTGAAAGTCAAACAACTGTCCCAATGAGTGACTGATTTGAAATGGCTGCCATTTACTCAAATATGGACCAAATGTTTTGAGCCATAGGATGATTCTGTAGCCCAGAGTGAGCTCTTTCTTTCATACTCCAACATGTTTAGATCATGTCAGGGAGTATTGTGGAATATCAGCTTTAGTGCAAAACAAGCAAACATTGGGACAGTTGTTTGAGCCACTATATATCTGGAACCTTGAACATTCAATAAGTTAGGAACTATGCATACACATAACTCCTTTTATCTCTGTCTTACTCATCTCATTATAGCCTCTGTTACTAGTCTATCTCCACTACTCTGTATATAAGCTCTATACAGTACATACCTCTGTACTCCCTCAGTCTGAATATCAATCATAGTTCTCTTCTCAGTTTTCTTTGTTGAATCCCATCTTTGACTTCTCTCATCCCATCTTTGATCTCTGATCTCAGAGGACAGAGAGGATGCAAGGGTATAGTATGCCATCCTGCCTTGTTGAGACCAATGTCTTTGATTTCTCCATTGTCTCTGTCCTTCCAAATGCCTCTGATCCTGCTTGTCCCTCTCTACTACACTTTCAACTGACCAGAGTGGAGTGGAGAATAATGCACCCTAACATCATGATACAACATGACCACAGAGCACTATACCTGAGAGATGATGTATGATAGTAAAAATCTACAACCAATCATATAGGAAAATTTTAGACTTAGTAGAGGTCATGATACAGAATGACCACATGAATGAGAATATATACACCTTTAGACAGTATTATTGCTTTGTTGTGTCAAAACCCCCTCATACATATCAATAAATATATATACTATTATATTAATCAACCATCTAGTATACAATAGATAGAATATTATTTAATTCTATTTATATTATCTTATCATAATATATATACAACTGTTTTCTGATTTACAAACATATTTATTATTATTTTACAAGATAACATAGATTAAAATTGTGGCAACATTTTTTGTAAATAATCACAGACTAAGTCTATTGTATATTTTCCTATATCATATATCAACATATCAATTATGAACTACCTATAATATCTAGTTACTCATTTGTATTCAATCATTTATCATATATTTTGTTCAATGTTGGTGTTGTGTGAAACACACTTGTAGACATAATGCAATATTGCACCTTCTAGACACTGAGTTCATTTGTAATAGAGTTATTGCATAAGTATCTACATAACAATAGTATATAGTGTATGATTGTATTGTTATAGCATTTTATGCAAATAGTCATATACATGTGTTGTACAATTTCATATGGTATATATTATTCTTGTAATTTATGTGCTTAATATGTAACATAGTGAGTATTGTATTATAAACTATTTTTCTTACACAGATAGTCATATGTTACATATCATACAACTTGTTCAATGAACATGTTGTGTGAAATACTATAAAGAACATTGAATCACCCTCATTAGACCCTAATCTATTTACAAAAATTGGTATATAATAGTATGTCTTTTCACCTAGTACTGAGTGTGATATCATCAGTAATATAATATATGATCAGATGGTTTTAGTATATCATACAAATAGTCACATTGATTTGCTGTGTGATTTGTTGTAGTATATATACAGTGGCTCAAAAAAGTGTCCCAATGTTTGGCTATTTTGGAAAGACTTGACATTTGTAGGAGAACCAAAAGGCATTAGCACTAACCCTTGTTGGGTCATTAATAGCCCTAGCCCCTGCCCTGAAAATGAGCCCTTAGTCATGTGATTTGGTTGTCATAGCACTGAGATATAACCATATTAAAATGACATGTCATTGAGACACTTTTTTGAGCAACATTTCTATTCTACAATTTTAGTACTTTGTATGTCCTCCCTTTGCTTTTATCACTGCCTCTAGTCTTCTAGGCATACTCTCTATCAATTCTTCACACTTCTCAACTTCTATCTTGCTCCACTGGACTTCAATTCTCTCACAAAGCTCCTATACTCCTTTTAATGGTGTTGTATAGCTATTGAGCTTCTTTTTGAGGATTTGCCAGAGATGTTCAATGGGATTAAGGTCTGGAGATTGTGCTGGCCAGTCAAGAACCTTGATTCTTTGAGATTCTAGCCACTCCTTGGCTCCTTTTGAGGTGTGTTTGGGATCATTATCTGTTGAAAGATAATGTTCTCTTCAGGAATTCCAGAATGTTCCATGATAGGAAGCAGATGATCCTCCAAAATGGAGACATACTGCTCAGCATTCATCCTCCCTTCAACCTCTGCAAGAATCCCCACTCTATTCCAACTCATACATCCCCAAACCATCAAGGAACCTCTTTCAAACTTTACTGTTCCCTGGACTTTCTTGTCTTGCAAAGGTTGTCCTACCAATTTCCACACATACTTCCTTCCATCCATCTGAATTAATCCCGTTGATCTTGGTTTCATCTCACCAAATGATCCTAGTCCAGCCCTTCACAGTCCAGTGTTGGTGCTTGAGAGCAAAGGCTAGCCTATGTTGCCTATGCTTCACAGACAAGAGTGGCTTCTTTTTCTTGACTACAGCCTTGAGAGATACAGACTCGAGGACATTCCTAACAGTCTGAGCAGAGACAGGACAGGAGAGGGCAGAATTGATGAGATGGGTAGCCTGGACAGCATTTTCAACCTTGCCAGAGATGATACTAGAGACAACTCTCAGTGACTCCAAAAAATGTTACAATCACTAACCTCAAACCAGGGTGTGAAGCGCCCTGCAATAGTCCATGGGAATATTGCTTCACTTTGGTGAGACCACACAAAGTACAAAATCCCAGCTACAAATCAGTCCCTGGATCATGTGATTTGGCTCAGAGGTTATAATGATATGATAGTTTTAAAACAGCAATACCATTGTAACAGTTTTTGGACTTTTGTCATAGGATACTGGATCTCAATCATATGAGAGGTTATTTGCTGTTTTTTTAGTGCTACAAACAAAGATATACATATAAATATGATGTCTGAGTTTTAAAACATTTCCACACTTCTTTACTCTTTACCACCATCATCATGCACTCACTCTCAGCTTGATTCTGGTCATTTCATTTGCTCTATTGCATCCAGCACTGGTGTCAGCACTGCTTCTATATCCTGACTTCATTCCAAGAAGTGCTCTAACCTCCAAAAGTCTGTTGGAGGTCATCCAGCCAAGCTTTCCCCTGCCAATATTCATCATGCTATTCATCTTATCTCAACTCATAAGACAGAAAATGCTGTCCAGGTGACCAAAACCCTTTCCAATGCCATCAACCGGCCTCTCCATCCTAACACCATTCATCACCACCTGAAAAAGTCTGGGATGAAGGCTGTGGTCAAGTCCAAACACCCTCTACTATCTGCTAAGCATTGCAAGGCTCACTTGGACTTTGCTATTGCTCACAAGGATTGGACTATAGAGGACTAAAAGAGGGTTATATGGTCTGATGAGACCAAAATCAATCACCTAGGGTCAGATGGAAGGAAATGGGTGTGGAAAAAGGCAGGTGAGGGCCTCAATGACAGGCTAGTACAAGATACTGTCAAATTTGAAGGAGGTTCTGTGATGGTATGGGGGTGTATGACTTGGCAGGGAATTAGCTATGCTGCTAAGATTGATGGTAGGAATGGATGGGGATCTCTACCTTCAGATTCTGAAGGCTGATCTGCTGAATACTCTGCAGCATTATGATCTCAATCCATCTAACATCATCTTTCAGCAAGACAATGACTCCAAGCATACCTGCAGAAAGGTAAAGGAGTGGCTAGAGGAGCAGGATTTTGAGACTATGGCATGGCCTGCACAGTCTCCTGACCTAAACCCCATTGAACATCTCTGGGATTACCTCAAGAGAAGACTGGCAGAGTATGAACACTCTCCTAATGGGATTCTTGAGTTGTGGGAGAAGATTCAGGAGGTGTGGGAGGGAATACCACTTGAGGAGTGTCAGAAGTTGATTGAAAGCATGCCAAGGAGGGTTCAGGCTGTGGTTAAAGTCAAAGGAGGATATACCAAGTACTAATATATACCAAATACCCCTAGTATTACAAAAGTCCAAAAACTGTTACAATGGTATTGCTATTTTAAAATTATCATATCATTACAACCTCTGAGCCAAATCACATGATCTAGGGACCAATTTGTAGCCAAGAGTTTGTACGTTGTTTGGTCTCACCAAAGCGAAGCAATATTCCCACAGACTATCACAGGGCACTTTGTGCCCTGGTTTGAGGTTAGTTATTGTAATACTTTTGGGAGTCACTGTATATCCAATTGTGTATCTTTGACTTGAAATTCAATGCTTGGCATATTTCACCAATCTAAGAACTTGACAGGGTGACTCACTTGGGTTATACTATTATATGATAGTCTTCTGACACTTATTTCAACTATACATTTCATATACTACAGTTATACTTATGTTTTTTCCTTATTTGGATAATCCCATGATGTGATGATGGATGACAGGATCTTGATCTAATTACAATTCTAGACTTAATGACACAAAATTGTCAAAAATTGTCTTTTTTTGGTGAAATGATCTGGCCATTGGCTGCAAGAAAAATCTGTCCAGACCTCTGTGCAGACAATATAAAAGGGTATAGTAACATCTGTTGGCAACTCTATTCATTTGGTCACAGGTGAACCAATCATTGCTCAAGAATCATGCAAAAGGTATCATCAAAATGTTATGTTGTTATACTAGTCTATAGATACCGGCCTGGGCCAAGCTTGAAGCAGGTTCTGACAAAAAAAGATATACTAGTCACATTAAAAATCATCTTGCTTGGAGGACCTGAGATTGCTCTAGCACCCTTGAGATAATCATGGGAATATAGTAGCTTGCTTCAAGCAAGGTTTTTGTAGACAGGGGCAGCTGAATCAGCCCTCCAATCAGCATTAGTAGAATGGTTGAAATGAATGCTTGATTTAGACTGTATACAACTGTGGATTGACATCTGATTGGTGGAGAGTAGTCATTTACAACATGGATTTCACAAGTACTTGACCATGTAAGGTCTAATTGGAGTTTTTGACTTGACTATATCCTGCAGATGTCAAAGGCAACTATTGTCATGATGAACTTCATCCTACCAACCCAATCTGTTTGTGCAAAGAGCTGGTCAGATAGGAAAGAGGAGTACTATACTACTAGATTACAAGCTTGTTCCTACTAGTAGATGACCTAGAACTTGGAACTTTCAGTGTAAACTTTGGCATGTAGTATGACTTGGATCTTAGCACTGGCTTGCACTGGAATCAGTCTTTAACAGAGTGGGGGTTTTGATCCCAACTTTACTCAGGTAGTTTTAGAACATACACCAGTAAGACATCAGATCTCCAGACTGATGCTTGATTAAGTTGCTTGTCTCCACAGATCACAACCTTGGATCATCACTGCTGGCACTTTGGATTACACTCACTTGTCTACAGATTCAATGGGTACAAACGAAAGAATATATTCTACTATACTACATGGCATGTCTGTGTATGACACAGTCAGAGAGCATTTCTAAGGCATCCATCACTTGTGGATTTTCTGCCATCAATCCCTTCAGCTCCTCAAAGTGGAACAACATCACCTTGTCTCTACCACCATCTTCAATGATAGGCCACACTGTATCAGATCTACTAGTTTGTTGACCTCTAGGAGGTCAGGAACTGAATTGAGGATATATCATAGGTATCAGTCCAATAGTGGGTTTTGCAGCTGTCTTGGATGCTTTCATGGTTCTTCTATAGGCACTTGGTTGGAAAGACACTTCCAGGATACTAAAGAGATGCTTGCTGGCAGGTATGTCATTGGAGTTGTTGTGGCCTGCAAAGGAATAAACATTGATTTTCCCTTGAAATGTATGAGTGCTTACACTGGCACTCCCTTGCAGGGTTTATGCTGGCCCTGTCTGAGCATTAGGCTGTTGGTGGAGCACCATGTCAATGGTTGTCATGGTCTAAAATGAATAGGAATGCAAGGATCAGTTTAATTACCTGTGATGCTAGTGAGGATATGGGCTCTCTTTGAATATCAGCTGGTTCATGTGCCTGGGGCACTTCAAGTTCTAGAGTCTTGGGTGACTGGTCAGCATTATGCTGACCTGATCCTCATTGCTCAGGCTAGAGGTTATTTGTTTGCTTAATCATGTTTTAGATATTTTCAGTGAGATTCCTAGTAGGCTGATGTAGAGTCTGAATGTTAGCATACCTTTGTCAAATCTCTCTTTCCAGCCTTGCAGCCATGTGCAGCTGGCCTCTGCATCCTCAATGAGATTTGGCCAAAAGAACTCAAAACTTTCTTCTTCTTGAAACTGCAAATTCAAAACCTCCTGGATATTGACTCTGACAGCCTGAGGCAGTGGTGAGTACATGTTGCTTGAGATATGAAAGAACTCCATACCTTGACATAAGCCAACTTGGCCTGACTCAGCTCACCTTGTTTGATGATGTAGTTGGTAAGGTCCTTTTGAAAGATGTGGAGTTCCTTAGTGGTGCAGGTGAACATGATGAAGGATGGGGCAAGGAACAGTATTGAACAAGCTTGAGTACTTTGGTGTCAGTGCCACATCACTGCTATGGACCCTTGTGGCTGTGCATTGTTAGTTGTGAGGTATTGAGGTCACATCTCTGGTATCTTTCTACCCTTCATTATGATCATTCTTCACTCTCAATAGGATAGCCATCATGAACTTTAGATCAGAAGTTCTTCTCATGACTGTACATGTTCAGGCTGTACTCAACATTGCAATGCACATAGTGGGACCAGAGGAAGCATGGGCAACATGAATACAGGACAGACTGAATGAGGAGCTGATATGTCTATGTCACCTTGTAGCTTGTGTATAACAGCATCATGCGTTAACTTAGCTCACCACTGGGAAAGTGAGTGCAAATACTCCACACCCCAAACTGTTGGAGAGCTTGAACCACATGCTCCTCAAGTACTACATCAGTGGCAGAAATCTTGACACACTCAGGTTCAGTGAAGTGTGGCCAGACAATGCAAATACCACTGCAAACATGTATGTTGACATGCCACTGAAGCCTCTCCCCCTTCTAACAGGAAATAATCTGTGGTAGACAGTACTCTCATCCTCAGGTAAAGTCCTTCATTTTTCTGTTTTAGTTTCATGCTCAACTTTATTTAATTCTCTCATCTCTAGTATCACTGAGAGAACTATCACTCCCACTATTGCAATTAGCTATGGAAGTGGAATCAGCTGTGGCAGCAAGTGCAAACAATGACCTGGAGCTAGAGCCACTGGTAGAAGTCATGCCTACCACCCACAAGAGGGTGAAAAATGTGAGGCTGACCTTGCCCAACTGACCTACTGATACTGTGTGTGGAGAAACCAAAAACAGTCAGTCCACAAGTTCAGCCACTTTGTCTCAACATGGTCAGGTTCCAGTAGGCCAGAGCATCACAGGTTCTGGATCAAGCCCCACACCACTGGAAGGTCAAAAACAAAAACAATCCATGAGGCCAGATGGCTCCACACTGTCCAGGAAGAGGAGAAGGACATCAGGCTCCAAATCAAAGGCTATTATCAATGATGATGAGGATGAGGATGAGGATGGGGGTGAGGGTGAGGACAAGGACAAGGAGAAGCAGCCTGGGCTATCTGCCACTGGCAGGTTGGACAAGGACAAAGGCCACAAGGTTCTAGTTCTGGTTACCAGAGCTAGGGCATCTCAGACCCCTAAGGTGAGTTCCTTTGGTCCACATCATCATATTACATATCTTACTCATTTGCATTCTCACAAGCTTGTGATACCTACCACACTTGCAATATCTCTTGCATGTGGCCTACAGGTACTGAGACTTCCACTTCATGGAATGAAAGATGGACCTGCAACACATGTATTGCTCAGAAGGTGAGGTGCAGGATCAAGGGTGAGTGGCAGATTCATTTGTCATATTGTTCCTTTGCTAACAATCCATCTAGATGTGTTTTCTATTTGTCCTCCTCAAAAGAAGGGGACAAGCCATTCCCAACCATCTCCACCACTCAAGTTGGACACCAAGCACTAATTGGAAGAAAGGATCTTGGAGCTGGAGAAGGAACTGGCTGCTTGAGTGGAGTTGGAGAAGTGGGTGACTACCAGGCTCACCAACCTGGAGTATCAGGTGAGTCAGTTGAAGAGGGAACTTGAACCATGAACATGAGTTGGCAATGTTTTCTCATTCATATGTCATCTTTTTTTTTTGTACATTTACATTGTGAGCCAAACATAATCAACATTTTACTTTCATTGTGATGTTGGGCTAGGAGCCAGAACTGTGATAGCTAAGCTTGTTCTGATGGGGGTTGAGATGGCATTGTGTGAAATGAGTCAGAACATCAAGTGAATGGAGTGGAATGGCAGGTAAGCCTTCCTGGGCATATTGTTACTCTGGGAGAAAGACTAAAGGCTGTTCTAGTAGAAAATGGAATGAACACAGTCAAGCTAGAATATGCTGTGGGGATGAGTAGTAGTTCTGGGATGATATGAAAGGAAAGCAAGTGTATAACAAGAGTATGAACACAAGATAACTACAAGTACTGGGAGAACCAGTCCTCTTCTAGTGTTATACCTCAACCAACTCCCACCTTGCTTGCAAATCCACTCTACCTTGATGAGTCTGGAACATACAAGCATGTCATTTGTTCTTCTGTAACCTTGACTTCTGTGAATGATTTCCAGGCTTGGCAGGTTTAGATGGATTTTTAGGAACATGACATCACTTGTTCAAAGACCTGGGTTCTGAGGAGTCTTCCACTTTCCACTTGCTTGTAGAGTCTTCCCTATGCAAACACTGAAGGTAATAAGACCAAGCAGTATGGTATAACAATGCCTGAATCTTCTTGAGTAATGCCCTCCAATCAGCCAGGAATATGATCATTGTTGCTGCTGTATGAAGGTGTTCAATTTTGATGTGGTTGTTGTCATGGTTTTCCTCCATCATGTGAGCAATATGGCACAGAAGCCATTTGGAGGCCAAGTTGGCCATATCTGTGACACTGTCCATGGACATTTCAGGAAACAACATCTGAAGGAAAATGATTAGCTTAGGGATTCCAATGTTTTGAGACATATTTACCCCTTATGTGGCCAATGGGTTTCCATTACTGGCTGTTATGCACATGTCTAGCTCCTGATATAACTAAACTTCCTAAGTCATGCCCTAACCCATGCAAACAGGTTAGCACACACTCAATAGTAGTGCAAAGACTAATAGAGATCCTAGGACTCACTATCTACTCATAGACTTGCAAAGGTCATAAACTGCATGTAGGTGTTACACTTGGCGTGGGTAGCGACAAGCATAGACTCAAGTAGCCCAGTGGTGGTTCAGTGGGTTGGTGGTATCTGTGCAAGGAGAGGACAAAGCTGCTCCAAGGGGGTTCAGTGGTAAGAGCCAAAGGAGGCTCATGGAGTATGGCCGATGAAGGCCCAAGGGGGTGGCTGATAGAGGCCCAATGGGATGGCTGGTAGAGGCCTGATGAGACGACTGGTGGAGGTCCAAAGGATGGCCTATGGAGGCCCAAGGTTCAAGGTTGAGGCTAATATTAGAGTAAGACTAGCTTGGGGTTACAGGGTGTCTGTAGCTAGGTTTATATACTCGGAAAGATGGCACACAGGCCAAGCTATGTGGGTATGAAAGAGGAAGGTCATGAGTCACTAGGAGTCATGAGAAGCGAGATAAGAAGGAAGAGAAGCGGGGAGATGAAAGGAAGATGGTGAGTCAGAGATAAGGAAGAAGAGAAGCAAGGAGAAGGGAAGAGAAGAGAAGAGAAGCAAGATAAGGAAATGAGTCAGGGTGAGTCATAGATAAGAGATAAGAGATAAGAGGGGAATCAGAAGTGTTTGGTGAAGAGTCGGGGTGGAGGGTGAGG
>JBBPLV010001310.1:0-10284 GCA_038089975.1 Boletellus ananiceps | reverse complement strand
GTCACCGTGGTAGCTGGTCCGGAGATCACCCGTTCGTGAGAAGGGCCAGCAGATATAAATCGATTCGTCGGCAGGGTCGAAGTGGTATTTTGCATCGGTCCTCTTAAAGGCGTCCGCAAGGCTACAGAAAACGGTCGCTGAGGGGTCGGGGGCGGTCCCATGTTCTCGGAGGAGCTTGCACTTCGCTGTGGTCCAGGGTTGTGGGACATCGAGTTCTCCATCTTTTGGTCGGCCTGCGAATACGCCTGGCTGGTGACTGGCTTGAAGCGCTTTCCCTGATTTGGTGGGGGAGGTGGAGCCATCATATCGTGACTAAGATTGAGCGAGCGCGGTTGTCGTAGTAACATTGATTGTTGTTCACCCGTAGGTTGGGGCACTCTCACACGAGAGGTATCTTCGCCATGATATGCATATTGCCTAGGAAGTAGGTAAGAGGATGCACAAGAGAGTAACGAGAGCATACTCTGCGAACTGGCTACTGCCTGGTCTACCGGCTATGTTTGTAAGCTCTTTCCCGGATGATTCTTGCCGACTGAAACTGGGGTGTTCCCCAGGTGGTAGAGTAAGACGTATTGGACCCACCGGCGTCGGGATGGATCTCGGGCTTGAGTTCGTCTTTATGCTGAGGCAATTCTCTTCCGAAGTGTGCCATGTGTGATGACAGTGACTCACCTCTGTATTTCGGCCATAGTTCGCTTCCCGTTACGATTCAAATGTACGGACGGCTCTCGAGGCTGGTCGGTAAGAAATCCACGGCTTCGGCACAGATGAAGTTCTCTCTGCAGGGCGTCAACATCCCTAGGAGGCACTTTTCATCGTGCACAAGTCGACGAGAAAAGGTACCGACTTTCTCAGCGACCTGCGCTCGTTCCTTAATCGATCACAAGTGGAAGAAAGCAACAGGCATTGGTTTCGATAGTGTCGTACGAGAGCAGCGAGCGACTCTTGCTGAAACTAGGAGACATGATGCGCCGAGGTACAGGGGTACCTGGGGACACACCTTTACAGCGTTGGCGATGCCATCGATGGCGTGAGGCAAGAGGCGGAACCATTCTGACATGGGTGGGTCCAGCTAGCAGATATTGAGTGGGAAGGACCAGGGAAATGAAAGAGGGAGCATACATTGCGCTGGAGGGGGATGAGTTGTATGCCCTGATCGCCACATTTTGTGCAGCTCTGGTTCGGGTCTTGTGGGCGGCATAAGGGCTCGCCGTCCGGGAGAAGAAGGGGGACTGACTGAGGTGGGAGTTGCACAAGACATGACCGCACTCGGTGATCCAAAAGGGGACCGGAGGAGGGCCTCTGTCGGGTGGAGAATAGGGAATATGGCAGACTGCGCAACCGACAAAGTCCCAAAAGTCAAAGTCGGGGTCCTGTCTGGGTGCGATCTGCTCGTCTCTGGCCGGGCCAGCCATGGCCACCTTCGAGCAGGAGGAAGACGGACGCGACGCGACTGGTCACGTGTCCTAGTCAGGGTGCATGGAGAGCGTGGGCGCCTCCTCGTTCTTTCTGTTCTCCGCACACATGCCCCTTGTCTCAACGCTCGGCTGGGAGATACAGTCTATCATCGCGAGGTCTCCAAACTTTCACCTCGTCAAGCGCGTTCACTACTCGTCCCCGAACGCCAGAGTGGACGTCGTCATTCCCGAAGTCGAACAGGACGGCAGCCCCTTGGTAATCACCGGCTGGAATAGACATCCCAAATGGCCAAAGTCCTTGTTCAGCATCGACGGGTTGAAAATGAATGGCGATGAGAGTGGGTCCCAGCCGTCCCCCTGAAGCTACCCCTCATTCTAGCGCCACAGACCTCACCGTCCGGAATGTACACAACTGGGCTGATTTCCAGATCAGCCTGGACGATTTCATCAAAAGGCTCCGCGAAACCCCGGTATATGCCACTGCAGATGGTAGCCCAAGCATCTGTAGCCCTGCGCGGCGGTTGAAAGACTCACTTTTTTTCTAGAACAGGAACGGCTCTATGGAAAAGATGGTGATTGTCCCGGAAAATGGACGGAGTGGCTCGCACGCTCGGGTGCTATACCCGACGATCTCTTATTCTACGGTTCCAACGATTTCCTCAAGTTTCTTCCTGACAAGGTTTGTTTCCCGCTCCTGTTCCTCCTCCTGTTCTCTTATTGGTTCAGGCCAAGGTCCAGACTCTTATGTGCTACATGGGAATAGGGGATACGTTCACACCGTTCCATAAAGATCTTTGTGCATCATCTGGCCAAAACCTTATGTGTTTTTCAGAGCACTCTGGCTCGGCGTTTTGGTTCATGACAAAGTCATCTGCCGCTCCTCGGGTCGCTGCCTATTTTCACCAACTAGGGCAAGAAGTTGATCTGGAAACCCATGTAGTGACCATCGAAGAACTCGAAAAAGCTCCTTTTGACGTCTATATCGCTGAACAGCAGTTAGGAGACTTGGTGCTTGTTCCTCCGAGAAGTTGCCATCAAGTAGTCAACAAGGGTGGAATTACGATCAAGACATCATGGTCGCGAATGTCTCTCACTGGACTGCGGACGGCGCTTTGGCACGAGCTTCCCATTTACCACAGGTAGGTGTTCTCTTGATACGGTAACCGGAGCCAAGCCAAGCTATAGTGTATAGGGTATGCAGACAGGAAATATACAAAGTCAAATCCAACATATTCCATGCAATGCACCACTTCACCAAACTCGTGGAAGATTTACCAGAACGTCAGAGCAGTGGATCTTGTCCCACATCTATAGGGTATTTGAAAGAACTTGTCTGCCTCTTCGACGATATCCTTGCCAGCGAGTTCTCGATCTCTCGTGACTCGATGCCCCATGTTTCGCAATCAGAAACTTCTCACACGGACAATCTTCACTGCGACTTTTGCGGGGCCGATATCTTCCAGAGTTTCTTTGAATGTGACACATGTCTTCCTGCACCCTCCTCCGGTGCCCCCGTTGTACCAATTGGTGATGGTCTTGTTATCTGCCCTTCGTGTTATGTGGAAGGCAGGACATGCAGATGTGAAGAGATGCAACCGGTTCAGTGTCGACCCTTTAATGACCTGTTGAAAATCAGAGATCAAGCAATCAGAGCAATTCAGCGCGTTAACAACGATTACATCAATGTCCGCGGATATTTAACCGAGCAACCGCTGTAAGTTGTGCCTGTTGTTTTGGCTTGTGCTCACCCGAAGAAGTCAATTGCTCTTAGGACCAGATGCGAATATGTTTGAAGCAGCCTGCAAACTGTTCCAGAAACGGCAAATGGATACCAAGGTGTGCCCTTTCACCCTCGCAATAACACGTCAGTGACACTTTCTAGGCAGTACGGAGTTGTCGAGTGCGTCTGCCGCACCAGGTGCCTCCCGTTGCAGCCATATACTGCAAATCGTGCCATTCTTCCAAATGCTATACTCATCTTTTGGAATTGGATTCCGTGCACTCGGTAGATGCCATAATACTTTCTGATCTCCACGACGGGGACGTGGACTGGCACCAATACCATCGCAGTAACTTCCAACTATATCAAGAAGCACAACAACGTGTCATCGAGGATGAGGAAAGGGGTTATCGTCCCAATGCGTCGCACAGGCTTGTCTACCTAGCCAAGACTTTTACAACTTGCAGAGCCATGGCATTCGAGGTGACCAAACACGGTTGGTACGATCGCTTCGTGCAAACGATATCAATTCCAGTGGGTCATTACTCCAGTCTTCTTTGTCTTCGACTACACGACGTCCAGATTGCGAGTAGACCCGCGAAGGCGTTGGTTGGGTTTTCAGATGACATCGACAACAACGAACCACACGTTAGCCACGCTTCGGGTGATTCTCTTCCCGGCCACCTTGCAATACGAGCGCCAGAAGGCGGTGGTGATCTCCAATTGACTGGCTTCAGTCAAACGTCGACCCCTCTGCTTGTCACATCTTCCTCATCGTCAGCAGGCATTGATGAAATTCGCCCTTCTCACCACTCCAGCTTGTCAAGCTTCCCTGATCCCCGCTCACCGATCGTTGATCGAACGTCTCCCTCTTCTAAATCGGGTACGCTCCCAGAGTTCCGCAGTCTCACCGGCGCAAGCACCCGTACACAGCACGATATTTCTAGCCTCCCTCTGGCTCTCTACTCGCCTCCGATTGAGAGACAGCCAACTATGGCGATATCTTTTTCATCTGCTATCATAGATGATCCAGGGAACCTTAGTGACCTGACCGATCTCCCGACTGAAGTCGGTTCCCCACCACCCAGCTTGAATGCTGCCCTTCCAGATTCTCCCAAAGTTGGGATGTCAGCCCAGCAGCCTGCAGAGCTGTCGTCTTCACTATCAGCTCAAGTTACTTTGAGTGTTGCTAGATCAAAGTCGAACTCGAGGCTTGTCTTGGATTATGTCGCGATCCCACAGCCCGAGTGGTATGATGGCAAAAAAGAACAATTACCATCGGTTTCTCGACAAAAGCGAAAGCGGGTTAACATCTCTTTGGCACCCAATAACACTGGGCCCTGTGGCTCTGATAACTCTTCGCCTGTCACACAAGAGCTATCTGCCCGATCACTACCAAAAAGGAAGAGGAAAATGTCAAAAGGTCCTGCTTCTCGGTGAGCCTGACCCCCTCACTGCGGCGAGAAGCAGAACCTTACGCCAGACGACTTGAAAGGCTATCGTCACTTTCCAAACGTACTCAGTCCTTCGATGTCCGGAATTCACCACCACCTACCAACAATTTTCTTGCCAATGCGCTGAATCAGACATTCCAATTAAATAGCACTACTGCAGCTTCCCATGTTGCTACTACACCCCTCTTTACGGACGCAATCCCTCCTGTTAGCAATGCTGTTATCAGTCCTATCAACAAACACCAGTATAGGAACATTGGGGTACAAAAGAACCCCAACTTCACTCGGTATACTTCAACCGTTCAGCCTTCCGTGGACCTGTCCAGTTGTGTCATGAGATTGGAAGCGGAGAACCGCGATTTGCGGGCTCAGGTGGAGGCATTCAAGCGCGAGCGAGAGGTATACCGCGAGAATTTGGATGAAATCGGCAAGCGGTATAATGCCTCGGGACGTCTTCGCCTTTCGCCAATGAGTGGCCCGTCCGGCTTCACCTCGCGTGCCCCATTGGAATGTTCAGTCCATCCTAGATGGCGAGCACGAAACATTGTCACTGACAACCGAATTCAACCCAGGGATTCGGGGGAACCAGACTATCCCCCTATCGAGACCTTACCCCTACTCACACCATCTTCTCCAGAAAGCGTTTCCCCGACCCGTCGTCGGCGAATTTCAATGGCGCCGCACGGCCCTGGGATGAGAACTCGTGGGGATTCTGCGAGTAGTCATGTGTCACCTTACATTGGACTGCAACACCACCGTCGAAGACGTGGTCCCTCCGACCCGACGAACGGAGGGAGACAAAGAGGGAAACCACAAGGACGACGCTCTTCAGATCGGAATGAGAGAGCGATGGACGGCCCTGCCCCACCAGATTCTGCTCCGGCTGGTGAAGCTGAGGTCTCCGGCACCTCATCAACGATCGACGTGGACTACGAGAACGGTTGGTGGAATATTCCTCGGAGCTATTATTTTTCGATCGAAAATGACGTTGCAACCGTAGTGTCACTTTCTCCCCTCTCCGCCGTCTCGGATTGTGTACCACCACCTAGATCTCCAGCTGTCTCATAGACGCTCTCGATGTATCATATACCCTTGTTGTCTCGCCGTACTAGTTGGCGTTGTTACTATCTCGCGATGCAAAAGTTTCACGCATGTCTGAATTCTTGGACACAGTTTGCTACTAACTTGCAAAGCACTAATCAGATTGTAAGGGTGGGTTTCTTCGGGTTCCGTGACCTCGGGGAGTCTGGGAAAATGTCAGCATTACCATGTCCTGAAAAAAAAAAAAAAACATATGACCAAGCGAAGCGGATATTAAGGTGCACTACTGAAGAGGGTATATCAAAATTCGACAGTGAAAAAGTGACCGGCAACATGTGATAATGTACGTTGGTGGTAAAAGAGAAGAACACAAGGCAAGGGGTAGAACTGTGCCAGGACGGGTCTCTCTCAGCCGCATCGACATGTAATGATTCTCCAGAAACTTGACTTGGGCTCCTGGGCGTCGCCGTTTTGGTCATGATATTCATCTCCTTGTGATACGCCAATTTCATTCCCTCGTGCACGAACATTACTGACCGCAGGTGGTGCAGCGCCAACGGTCGACACCATGGGAGAGGCACGACCATAGGGTTGATTGGAATATGCTTCGTCGTTTCCATAATCTATGCCCGAAGTGGCGTTCGCGTATGGATGCTGTGGAACACCGCTGTAGCTCGCTCGGTTCTGGGGTGTCGATACGAGAACGTTCGCCTGAGCGGCCGCCGACAAGGGTGTGGCCTGTCCAGGGGTGGTGACACCGGTGCCCGGCGTAAGCGCGTTTGGGACCCTGCGTTGCTTCGATCCGTGGCGAACGAGTGCAGGTGAGGGTGGGATGACTTGCGGGTTGCCTTGAGATGCCCTTCTCCACTCGGCATCGCGCGGTCTTTCCAGATCGCGTCTACGGTCCTGAGGCTGACCTGCTGGCACATTCTGGGTTTGGGAAAGGACCGGCTGTTGGTCATGCACGCCGTCAGTTCATGGTCGAATGAACGTGGATCGAATAACACACCATCGAGGCTTCCCAGCCTTTCCCACCTGGCAGGTTGATATGAGCTGAGAAGAGAGAAGTGCACCTACACACACCATGGAGCGAATTCCAGTCGAAGACGCCATCATCTATATCGTTGTTGTTTTTCATGACTTTGGCGAACAACTCTCGCAGAAAATCGTAGTCAGGGGTTTCCTCGAAACCGAGCTTGCGGACATAGTTAAGATAGATACCGAATTCCTCTGAGAAAGTGATGAGATCAAACGTGAAGGGGCTGGGGTCAGTAACCGACCTGGGTAACCCTCACAGAGTTCTCTAATTTGAGTGGTTTGTTTCTTTTCTCCGATCTTTTCGTACTTTTGCTTATTCGTTGCGGCTTTCAGACCTTGCCAAGGCAAGCTGCCACGAAGGAAGTACATGAAGACATGGCCAAGAGATTCCAGGTCATCCCTTCGGGATTGTTCTGCCAACCAAGGTGTAAGTAAAGAGGCAAGCTGGCGATCAAGTCCGACGTACCCCGTCCCAAGTGAGTATTGATGCTCATATACCGCGCAGTTCCGCTGAGACTCTTCCGTTCACGGTAAGGAATGTGCTGTTTCGTCTTTGGGTCGCGGTATTGCTTGGCCATACCGAAATCAACGACATGGATGACTGGACGAAACCCGTCGAGGGAGTGGGTCATGGCGGGGCGAACGGGAAGACGTACCATTGGCGGCCTTGGTTCCGGGACGACCGATGAGAAAATTGTCGGGTTTGATGTCACGGTATATGAGATTTTTCTCGTGGATGGTCTGCGCTCTGGAGATCTAATGAGGGATGGCGTTGGACACGGCCAATGTCATGGGCACGGATATGTCGCACCATCTGCCTTGCGGCCATGCAGACGGTCTTGGTGGAGAACTTGCGTCCACACATGTCGAAGAGGTCTTCCAGGCTGGGGCCGAGGAGGTCGATGACGAGGATGTTGTGGAGACCCTCTTGGCCAAAGTGATAGATCTGGGGGATCCCGGCTGGAAACGAGGTTGGTCGACGAGGACGGGGGGTGGAAAAGAGACGCACGGCAGCCGGCGAGGATGCGATATGAGCGGCATTCGTCACGGAGCTGTGGGGCCTCGGCCTTGCGGGGTTCCTGGGGAAAGGGTGAGAGAGCGGGCGAGGGGGAGGGACGGGGGGACGGACAAACTTGATGGCGACGGTGGTCGAGTTGAGGAGATTCGTGCCTGGGGGCGGTGAGATGAGCGGGATGGGGAGGAGCGGGAGCAAGACCTTCAAAGATGACGCCAAACGAGCCCTCTCCGATTTTCTTGCCGACGCGGTAGTGGACACCGACGACGTTGTTGGTGCCAGAGGGATGCGAGGCCATCGTTGGGCGTGCGAGGCTGCCAGCGAGGCTCCGCTCGACTGCCCGCGCGGTGAAGGATGGAAAGAGCCAAACAAGGCGCCAATTTATTGTCCTCCGCAACACGCCCTCCTCCCCCCGCGAGCACCGCACAGCTCGCCCTCTTCAGTTCTCAGAGGCCTCTGCATCCGTCGCGAGAGACCATCATCCACATCACTGACCATCGCACATCCACGCAGAGTCCCTGCTGTCCTGATGCAGTGTCGACGCGACCGTTGATGACCGAGAACACGCAAAGTACACATGGGTGAGAGCACGACGGGAGGGGTTACACTAGACGACACGTATACGTATATACAATCCGACTTCCAAGGTGGCGGTGGAGATCGTCGACACCGCTGTATATGACGAGCTCCGCCGTCAGCGAAACTCGAAGCAGGAGCTCGAGCGCTCAGCAACGTGACTCAGCGACAATTGTTGGTATCTGTCCGGACCGGAGCCTCAGCTGAGGCCGTGCAGAGGTATAAAAAAAAAGTCGCCACGTACGGCTCGGAATTTTGGTGGAAATAGAAGCCACTCATGCTGGCAGCCGGTGGTGGCGAGCGGGGGCCAGTGGAAGACCCGCGCCCGCCACGTCGCACACTAGAGTCCCGACGACGGCGACCAGCAGGAATAGTGTCCAGCTTCCCGGGCGAAGGTGATGTCGGTAAACCACCCTCTCGGCATTCCTCTGCACACAGCGGAAATGAATGAGCGACAGAGCGGACATTGCTCCCCGGAGACGGTGGATTAAAGTCCACACAAACATAGTAAAAGCCTGTCAGACGCGCCATGAATGCAGACCCCCAAGACAGCGCGAGGACGTACCAGCGAAGCTCGCCCCACTGATATCTTGTACTCTATGGTCAGGAACAAGGAATCTCTCTTTCCATCTCATGAAAACTGCCCCCCGGTCACGATCAGGCATGGTCAAGTGCGGCCGCCTAAGCTCGTTCCTGACATGCTTGAATGCCGGGAAACGATGCCAATGCACCATATCCTCCTGTTCGTTTGCCCCCCACTTTTGTGTCAGAAAGCCGTATCGACTCCCAATGATCTCCGCGTCAAAGTAGGTCGTCAACTCGGGCCAATCGTCAGTCAATCCACGTATACGGAGGCACCCGCAAAGGAACGAGGAAGACAGGTCGACGTCCTTTGGCCCATCAGCCCAAGACACGGGGGTGACGCAAGTGAGACGCACGACAATGGTGACGTTAACATCGTAGCTGTTCCTGCCGCTCTTTTGTGTTCCTTGAAAGGTTGCACCGGGGTACAAGCAATGGTGGCGTTGGGCGTGCACGCGAAGACGGGTGATGTCGGTGGCAGGGTCTGGCACAGGGATAGATGGCGATGATCTTGGAGGACGACCGCGGGAGATGGTATCTTGGGAGGAGCGCAGATGAGCAGGAGGGGATTTGGAACACGTCACTGTGGCCTGGATGGGCTGTGAAGCTGGCAGAGACGACAGCGGGCGGTGAGGCAGAGAATGCGAGCCGTCCATGTCGATGTCATCCTCGAAAACGGGGTCTGGTTGTGGGTACACCGAGTGCGACTTTTTCACGGGCATGATTGGAAAACGACACGGCGGTCTGTGCGGTTTGTTCTTATCAGAGTCACGTGGACTAGTCTCTATCTCCCGCATCCCTCCCGCTCGGGCAAAGCAGCGATACATAAATGTCGTTCTCCCGACCCGCGGCGTCGAGAACGACCTGCAGAGAGCGCCCTATCTGGCGCTCCGACGAAGCGTATAAACTACCTGCTTTTTTTCCATCGCGTCCTCACACCGTCTCCTCCCGATCGTCATGCCCCATGAGCACCACCCCACCACCCCATCAACGTTGAAATGCTTTGTGGGAAAGTTACCGCCTAGGCTATCTAGTGCTGTGATTCCAGGCCGGGTATTCCCTCGTCCTGGTCCAGACATCATGTCCATGCTCCAGAGTCCCAAGCAGCCTTCGTCCGTGTTCCTTCAAGCAGCTGGGATTAGGTATGGTTCTGCGAAACACAAGGATTTAAGGGTCCACTGCGTCTCTCCATAACGCCCACGCGATGCTGACTTACGGCGTGCTAGCAGAAGATCGTTTGGGCCCTCTTTGATCAGTATCTGCATCCACTCAACTTGCGTATGGAAGCGCAGGCATCAGGGGTGGATCAACTCGTCGCTGACGTATGTAATCATGTTCAAGAGAATCCGCAAAATGATCACTGGCTTCCCACCAGGTTCAAGATCATCTTCCGTGGCTAGGCAAGTACGAAGACGGCTGGCCAGCACGTGTCTACGTTGA
>JBBPLV010001309.1:0-10297 GCA_038089975.1 Boletellus ananiceps | reverse complement strand
GTACAAGAGCCCGTCGCGTTCCCAACGGAACACGACGAACGTATGGCAGGGTGTGTAGGGGCAGGGACAGGGACAGGGGTGGGAAAAGCAAGGAGAACGAGAGGAAATAAGGCGAACCCACCAGGGCGCCACAGTCCCGATGAGTAAGAAAATGAAGATGAAAAATGGAGACGAGGAAGGGAAGGAAGAGACATACCTTCCACTCCTTTGGATCGAGCAACAGCAACGCGGGCGACTCTGGCTCGTCCCCGACGCCAAGATCGTCCTCGCCGTTTAGCCCGTCCGCACGCAGTGCCTCGATTCGCAGGCGGTCTTGCTCGGCCAGCTTGTCGTATGCATCAAAGGTGAGATTGTACAGCGCGCGACGCACGTGTGCGAGATAGGCGGATCCAGCGGGAATGAGCTTACGTCGGACGACGGCTGTTTTTCAAATGGCGGGGATGGTCGTGAGCGACGGGGTTGGCGTGGCGCGGCCCTGTTGTCCCAAGGAAATGCAAAAGGCTACGACTTACGGGCGAGAGTCGGGGGGGACGCGGGTGCGTCTGGTACAACCCAATTTCGGGGGAGTGGGGGTAGGACGGTGACGCTGGCCATTGCTAACCTCGAACGAGGCCTCTCAGAGACTGCGTTCTCCGCACGCTGAGCCGACCACGCACACGTTGCAAGCAGGAAAAAAAGTTATCAGCAAGTCACGTGCCCTGATCAGTTGTCCACGGAGATCACTCGTTTTCATACCCATTGTGTCCATCGGTGGCGAGCAGAGAAGTCTGACCGTCCTTCGCGTTCGTAAAGTGCGCCTGATCCCCGAACATGACATTCGATCCCTCCGAGTCCTCCGCGGTGCTCGAAACACCGATGACAGAGATACCGACCTTCGCGAGAGCGGTAGGATATACACAATCAAATTTGTCTTGTCTTTCTTTCATTTCGTCTGCTTCCCCCGCCGTCTCTCCCCAAACCCCCTCACCGACCGGTCCGAGCCGCGCACCCTCTCCTTGTCTGGATCTATCTCCGGCTCAGACGCAAGCACAGCCGGCCCAAGTGGATCGCGCACGATCACCACCCCACCCGAACCAGAACTTGAGCTCGTTCTTGACATCGATCCTGGACTCGCGCTCGCACCCCCCGACTTCTCCTTCTCCCTCTCGCCAAATATCCGGTTCCTCGCTTCCTGATACTGCGCCTCACGCTCCGCCAACGTACCTCTCGGCATCGGAGAAGTCGCTCCCGAAAGCGATCCCGAGCGCGACGTTGGCCCGGAAGCAGGCGAGGGAGGCGACGATGCCGATAACGCTCCCGCTGCTCCAACGTGACCCTGCCCGGTGCTCGCGTTTGAAGCGGGTCGTTTCAGGATGCGTAGCGTCGGCTGAAGCGCGGCTATAGGCGGTGGAGCGGGGACCCACTGACTCGTGCTCGCGGGGGCGACAATCAGCTCGGGCATCGGCGCTCTCCTGTTACTGTGTGATGGTCAGAGACGCAAGATAAGAGTTTGTGTTTGTATTTCATGTCCGTGATCGTACGGAAGGACGGACGCGTATGTATGGGCGTGTGCCAGGGAAAGTGAGGGAAGGGCACGATGAGGACGACCCATGCAGAACTGAACGATTAGCACAAACATGAGAAAAGGATAAAACGAGACTGGGCTCACGCTTCTTGCCAAATTTTGCTGCTTTCTTCCTCTCCGCCTTCTCGCCCTCGTGTCTTCACAGAAGTCGGACCCGTCGAGGCTGGGACCGGGACATTGACATCCCTCACTTGCTCCGCCTCTACTTCTCCTTCCTCGTCATCGTCGTCATCGTCCCAATCGTCACGCACGGCCTTGGCCTTGGCCGCCTGCGTCACGTTCTGCTTCCCAAACGTCGATCCAGATCGTCCGCTCTCCTAGACCCAAAAAGGCGCCCACCAGTCGGCAAAAGAGATAAAAAACCGTTGAGGTAACCGATACCCCACAAGAAGCGACACGACGCGACACGATACGGTGTGATATGATATGATATGGCGGGCGTGTAGACGTAAGCAAACCGGGCGCCTCCATCACCCCAGAGAAAGTTAAACTTACTGGCACGTCCTGCTCCCACCCGCCGCTCTCGTCCGCCTCTGTCATTCCAGGGCCACCCGTATTCCAGAGACACTTTCCACAGGCTCTCGCTCTCTAGTCAGGATAGGAAAGTTCGATGGGTCGCGAATGAGGGAAGTGTTTCCCAATGGGAGACGGAGATGCAGGGACGTTTGCTGAGTTTGAAGAGTTATATGTGTAGTTGGTTCTGGCGGCAGCATACGGTACATTTATCCTTTGGTCGGCCCAGGGCTGCTAAGTAGGAGTTTTTAAAGGAGGAATGGGTCAGTTCAGATGTCTTGATGGGCCAGATAATTGCACAAAGTAACCCGGCATCAGCACGACGGGATCAGTCGGAGTGTGAAAATGTTGGGCTCGGCCGAGTTATCGGCATTATGTAACGGTTCAGGTGGCGCATATGTGCCAATACTTGGACTGTATGCCAGCATCTCTCTCAGACGAGGAATTTCCATATGCTTTGTCTCAACACACAGGTTGTTGCCTCACACTCAAGGGTTCTTGCGGCAGCACACAGCGACAGTACGTATAAAGAAGAAGACCCTATCTGTCCCTTTTCTTTTCACGCTGTTCCAGTCAGCCGGGCGACTTCGTACAAGTACGTCCCAAGCACCTTGGTCTAAAGAGAGAACAAGAAAATGTCATTAGGAGGAGGCCCACGGGTCACCATATTCGCGAAGCGCCAGCGTACCCCTTCGATAAAGTTGGAAATGTCCAATTTCTCGTTGATCGAACTACAAGGCATATGCGTCACGACTGTAACAAGGAGGACAGAGAGAGAGCCCACATACTGCGCCCCATCGTTCGCCCGGCCCATCGGTAGCAACAATACGTTCACGCCCAACTTCTCTGCAAACGTGAGCGTCACCGGGATCGACCCGCCTTCGCGAGTGTAGTCAGGCGTCTTGTTCCAAATTATCTAAGGTCCGCCATTCGTCACCCCCGAAATGCCTCGAGATGTTCTTTCTCTTTTTAGCTTACGCACCTTGATCGCCTGTCGGGCCGCTTCATAATTCCAGTGGTCCACATCGGCCACCCAGGGCTTCCCTCCGTGGAGATACTCGACGCGGAGTTTGCTCTTACTGTTGAACTTAGCAAACTCGGATTCAATGTACGCCGTCACGAGCGGGATCACGGTTTCGGGCGTCTGCGGGGGGACGAGGCTGTTTTTCGTTTGAAAAAACCGAGAGTTGAGTTCATACGACCAATTGATCACACATCACGCACCGGAGACTAAACCTGCCCGTCACATTGGCAGGGATGACGGTCTTGCTACCTGGCTCTGAAAATGCACCTTGGATGCCGTGAAGTGAGAGCGACGGGTTGCGCATCCGGCCCATGATCACAGTTTCTTTGTTATCCGACAGCGCAATCTGGGGCATCCGTGAGCACGTCTAGAAAGGACACGAGCGGGGGAATCGTGGGTACCGGTCCGCCAACCGCCTCTGCGACATCGGCGATCGAGTAATCCATCTTGCTGTACAGCTTGCTGAACAGACACGCTCATCAGCAGATCCGAGATAATGCAGGGAGAGAGACGACGTTTACATTTCGTCTTCTTCTGGTGGCGGAACCATCGCTTCAATGCCAGGAATGAGAATACGGCCGTCGTGGTCGACGAGTTTGCTCATGAGCTTGATCAGGTCCGTCATCGGCTCGTGGACCATACGTCCAAATACCCCAGAGTGTAAGTCTTGACCGGGCCCGGATACGTTGATCGCAAAGTAGGCGATCCCGCGAAGACCGTACGTCAACACGGGCGTCCGAGTGTTAAGCCAATAATTGTCCGACTAGGGGGAAATCGGTCTGGATGAATAAAAGGTGCTCAACGACGAGGGGGAAGCAGCATACGATGCAAACACAGTCGACGCCCTTGAACCATTCGCCTTCGGCCACTTCCTGCTCGATAAGTTCGTCAAGGCCCTCGCTGCCGCTCTCCTCCATCCCTTCGAAGCAGAACCGGAGGTTGACGGGAAGAGGGAGGTGCTGGGTGTGGTGCGCCTCGAGCACGTTCAGCCAGCCCAAAACAGGGCCCTTGTCATCCGTCGACCCACGACCATACAGCTTCCCGTCCCTTTCAACGAGCGTAAACGGATCCGTCGCCCATCCGTCCGATTTCAGTGCCTAGATTCACAACAAAGGAATCCATCAGTGCATCATCGCTCACAGGAAAGGCGGGCGAGAAAGGGGCGCGGCACAAAGGAAAAGAAAGAAAAGGAGAGAACTGGATCGCGAGGCGGACGTACGGGTTGTACGTCGTAGTGTCCATAGATTAGCACCGTCTTCTTCCCCGGGTCCTCCCCCAGCTTTCCGAGGATGGCGGGCGGGAGGTGCAGGCGCTCGCCCTGCAGCGTCTGCTCGCCGAGGTCCCTGCGCACCGTTGTCACCCCGAGCGCGTTGAGCTGCTTTTCGAGCCAGTGGCCCATCGCGATCGTCTCGTTTCGGTGGGCTGCATCCGAGCTGATGCTGTCCGCGGTGAGCGTGCACGGCAGCAGAAATGTGGTTACGGATCACGACCGATCGCGATGTGATACGAGGGCACACCTCTTGATCTGGACGGCCTCGGAGAGGCGCTGGACGAAGCCCGCTTTGTGGGTATCGATGTAGTTGACGAAATCCGAAACAACGGTCATGCTGGTGGTAGCGTATCAAAATGCTGTACTGGTTATCGCAGGTTGGCGCACAGCTCAAGCCACGTCACAGGGGTTTATAATCGATGGACAATGGCAAAAACATATTGGACTACCCCTGAACATGTATCAATCCAACACTTTTTTGTTTTGGAAGGGGGGGGAGTGTGTCGGTTGGGACATAGTAACATAGGTATTGGGGCTCAGTGCACACACTCACCCAATCTAGTGCAACGCCATCGTCACTGCATAAATTTACAGCCGTGCACCGCGGACATGCTCGAGAACGAGCATGTACCGGATGCCACGTGCAAAGTGTCCAGCAGTCTCGGCTGCGCCACCCCGATCGAGATGTCGACCGACCGACGGGGACGCCATACCCCATCGTGCCCTTTGGTTGGATTTGACCTAAGGCATCTCAAGATCTGCCTACCCATCCCACCCATGTAGAACCGCGCGCCGTCCGGAATCCAAAATCCGCGCCACGAAAGTCGGTCCTGGATGAATGCCAGCCAAGGGAAAAGAAGTCAATGAGTGGCTCTTTTGAACCACAAAGCCCCCCAAGAGAGCGCCGAATTGCACGCACTCACTTACTCTATGTATCCGCTGACAAATATCGCCCCGGCGTCACGATAAACCATGTCGAATCTCCTGCCGGCATTCGCCGCCTCGAGCATGAGATCGCTCGTCACCGACATCACGGCGCGAACGTGATCGGGCTGCCTGCACTCTGTAAGCGCCTGTCGGATGGCATTAGTAGTCCTTGCCATGTCCGTCGGAACAGTCGCAGAAACCTAATAAGCCGTTCGTTAGCACCCATCTCATAGTAAAAAACTACTCGGGACGAAACGAACAATCTGCATCTGATTCGCCCCCACGCCGTTGACGACAAAGGGAGCGCTGACATCACGGAACTGAAAACAACAGACGAGTTGGATGTGCAGATCAGCGACGCGAGGGAATATGCTTACGCTGACGACAGACGTAACAGTTCTCACAGGCGGACTCGTACTATGGTTTAATACAGCGATCACGTAGGCGGTGAGACAGTCCTGTTGCGAAAGACAGCTTCCACCCCCTGCGCGAGAAGAGAGGACCGAGCGAAGCTCGGCGAGGTCGTCGTCGATCCGCCATTTCACATCTTCGAACTTGCTGTAGAATTCAGTACAGATATCTCCAAGACGGTTCAGAGGAATAGTGGTATGTAAGTGGGGAACGTAGGGCCAAAACTTGGCTAACACATCTAGTGTCGGTTTGGGAAAGTGATACTTGTTAAAGACTGGAGGCGGGTGTTGTTGGGGTAAACCCTGATAGAATTGGGAGAGTGCGTGCATAAGACGCACAATCACTACGCCATCCCCTAGTATCCAGCAATCAGCAGCGAGCGGGTGGCAAGGAGAAAAATCAACGAGCCGATAACATGATTGAAGGATAGACAGATGCACGTCTCGTTATCAAGCAGGGTCAATTGAAAACAAAGAAGGGGACTGCTGTCGCTGACAGAGGAGGCAGTGATAGTCTGGCGATCAATGAATGGGGATCGATCCTCCTGGACGACCCAGAGAAGTGCGCCCGACGTCGTGTCGGACTTGTTATCAACGATCAGGAGGGCACCAGTACTGGTGAGTTCAATCTAGAGGAAGTGAGACAATCTTGGGAATCAACGCACAAACCAACTGCCGTCATTGCATCGAAGCAGCCCAGCAGTGTGTGGGTATATTTGCAGGAGCCGGGATAGGGCCTTCTCAAACCTGGAGATATCCAGTTTGGTTGGCACGACATAAAGAAATTCAATCTGGACTTGGGATAAGCGGTGGGAAATCGCCGGGATGAAACATACAGTGAAACAGCAGAGATCGTAGCCAGGTACATCTACATTTGCACGGCCTGCAAGGGCAGTCGGCAGTGTGGGCGGTACAAGACGGTGGAGGGAGGGCATGACTGTGTCGAATGTGGTCATGACTTTGAGAAACTGCCTTTTATCGAGAAACCCCAGATATTACAAGTTTGACTATGCGCCGGCGGTCGGTGTACCGATTCAGATCGTGAATTGCGCCATTGTGGCCTTGTGTGGATACAGTGCGGGATTTAAAAAAAAAAAAACACGACGACAAGCGTTGTGCCAGTCCTTGAAATCAAGGTATAAGTACTTTGCGCGATAGGATAATTTTAACAATGCCGACCGTACTCGTTTCGGTATGACAGTGGTTTTTGGATCATAGATATTCAGCACATCAAATCATTAGTTCGAGTGGGAAACGTCACATGCACGGGACAACAGCTCACCCGTAGTAGTTCAAACGTTCATTATTTTACTTCACACTGTAATCATGTACCGGCATTGTAGACAAGCCAGGTGACGTCACATGTGAGTGGGTGCACGTGAAAGCAGATGGGAGGCCCTCCAGAAATCGGACAGTAACAAGGAGAGGCGCCTGTGTTTCTGGGAAAGTGGACGAACAGGATGGACACGTCTGCGATACCAGGGGGTAATGAAGACTGGATATTGGCACAGAGAAACAAAGGACATGGCATAAGGAACCAAAAGACAACGAGGAGCGGCACAAGGTGCACGTGACTAGGCCATGCAAAGGTGTTCCGAAAAAGTCGAAAAAGGAATAAGGACTACACGAAGACAGGCCGTTGGCTGCAAATACACTGCAGTCGACATGGCCTGCATCCAGCCAGGCAGCTCCATCACGACAGTGCCCAGGCAGGAGAACCCACCAGGTGGTGTGTCGCCCATTGTGTCAATGCAAACTTTCCTTTGACATGTTTTAAGTTGCTGGCCTTGTCAAGGTCAACAGCTTGGCCAAGTACCTCAGTGACCAGAAACCCAACCCTCATGAATTAGCATATACTCTGGTCTTGAAGAAACAGGTCTGTGAAAGCCATCTCCTTCCTGCTGAAACCCCACTCCAATGTAACATGCTTCCAATTGTGCACTAGGATTATATTGCAATGTATTGGACTACACACTTTGTCTCAGCTATCACATATGGCAGCAACTATATTGTCAATTTTGTTGCCAGAAAGTTGGAGTTGTCCAACAAGGAAAATCATGAGGGCAAGCTATATATCCAGTTCAATAGGCTCAAGGATATCATCAGTCCTCATACTTTGATGAACAAGGTAATCATGGAGGAATTCAGCAACGTGAACACAAGTTTAATCTTATCATCCATATATATAATGTGGTTCACTATGATTTTTGACCTCTCTTCAGTCTATGATGATGTTGATGCAAAGATGATCCCTGTCAGCCACTAGGAAATTTTAGACGCCTTCTTCAAGACTGTCTCATCTATTGGTGATAATCCAGTCCCAATCTTGGCCACCCTTCAGCTCATTCTTCTCAGTTACAGCCAAAAAAATTCTTTTATTTGTTCAATGCAGGTTTCATGAATAATGTCCTTAAGGTATTTTCAATGCTTGATTGTTATGCAGGCATCCAGCTTCTGGTAGACTGAGTCACACCCTAGACTGTGTAGACAAGAAGTCCACACTCAATAGTAGTGTGAGGACTAATAGAAATCCTAGAACTTGCTATCCCTTAGTGGACTTGCAGAGGCCAGAAACTGTATATTAGATTGCACAGAACTGGCTGGAGATGACTGATATATAGAGCATGCATAAATACCTAGGCAGAGCAGTACTCATCTAATGTAGTAATGTGTCACATCCCATGTCAGTCCAACTCCTAATTCTGATCCTCTGACTCTTCCCCCAATCTGATACTCCTAATTCCAACTCTGTATGTAATCTCTGACTCTGTGGATACCTCCGATTCTGATTCCAACATCTTATCTCTTATCTCTGTATATCTGACATCTGTACTCATGGCCAGTATCTCATGTCACTGGTTCTGGACATTGCCTCCTTACCTGAGTTCCATACCTCATTAGTGATCTGTAGCACTGACATCACCTTAGTGATCTGGCGTCGGTCCTCTCTGACCTCTGTCTCTGCCTTCTGTCATACATAGCCTCAGACTCCATACTATATAAGTCCTGTACTTACTCCTGTATACTTCAGTCTGAATATCAATTCTAGCCATCTTCTTTGCTTTCCTCTTCAGTCTGCTTTCCATCAGGTTCTGTCTCTGACATCTCCTCCTTCTCTGCCTGACCTCCAACCTCAAAGGACTGAGAGTGTGCAAGGGTACAGCATGCCACCCTGTATTGCTAAGACCAACGTCTTTGACACCTCCAACCTTCCAGACACCTTCTGGACTCCTCTTGTCCCTCTTGCCCCTTTCATCCACACCTCTGACTGACCAGAGTGGAGCAGAGAAGAATGCACTCTAACATAATGCCAAGAATAGAGATCAAGTGTTACCTAGTGTGGTAGTATGGGATATGCAGTATCAATAATGAGACAATACTATAGCAGTGGCAGTGTGTTTGAAGTGGAAATCTGTATATACTAAATGTAGAAGGTTAAGAGTCCCCATCCAATGGTGAAAACAAGGAGAACATCAGATAGGTAGCATTGTCTAAGTAAGAGAGGAAAGTGGATGGAGCAAACAGAGAAGAATTGTACTGCAGACTATATTGCCCAGGAGTGAAGTTCATAACATTGATGATCTTGTTGGCCACTTTGTGGTTCTGCAAGATTGTACTAAATATATATAAGACTTCATTTCTGAACTGATTGAACTACTTGTGTTGTTGTTGTTATATACACTCATGATCACAAGTAGTTGCTATAGTGGCTCAAAAAAGTGTCCCAATATTTGGCTATTTTGGAAAGACTTGATATTTGTAGGAGAATAAAAAGGCATTAGCACTAACTCTTGCTGGGTCATTAATAGCCCTAGCCCCTGCCCTGAAAATGAGCCCTTAGTCATGTGATTTGGTTGTCATGGCACTGAGATATAACCACATTAAAATGTCATGTCATTGAGACACTTTTTTGAGCAACATTTCTATTCTACAATTTTAGTACTTTGTATGTCCTTCCTTTGCTTTTATCACTGCCTCTAGTCTTCTAGGCATACTCTCTATCAATTCTTGACACTCCTCAACTTCTATCTTGTCTCACTCTATTTCAATTCTCTTCCAAAGCTCCCATACTCCTTTTGGTGGTGTTATATAGCTGTTGAGCTTCTTTTTGAGGATTTGCCAGAGATGTTCAATGAGATTAAGGTCTGGAGATTGTGCTGGCCAGTCAAGAAGCTTGATTCTTTGAGTTCCAGCCACTCCTTGGCTCTTTTTGAGGTGTGCTTTAGATCATTATCTTGTTGAAAGATAATGCTCTCCTCAGGAATTCTAGAATTTTCTATGATAGGAAGCAGATGATTCTCCAAAATGAAGACATACTGCTCAGCATTCATCCTCCCTTCAACCTCTGCAAGAATCCCCACTCCATTCCAACTCATGCATCCCCAAACCATTAAGGAACCTCCTCCAAACTTTACTATTCCCTGGACTTCCTTGTCTTGCAAAGGTTGTCCTGCCAATTTCCACACATACTTCTTTCCATCTGATCCAATCCTGTTGATCTTGGTTTCATCTGACCAAATGACCCTAGTCCAGTCCTCCACAGTCCAGTGTTGGTGCTTGAGAGCAAAGGCTAGCCTATGTTGCCTATG
>JBBPLV010001308.1:0-10309 GCA_038089975.1 Boletellus ananiceps | reverse complement strand
CGCCCGTAGCTGTGTTCTCTACGCGAGCACAGCTCCGGCATTCTCCTACCCGGAAGCACCGCTCCGGAGTAGTTCCCCTTCCGTCTCTGACTTACTCATCCCGTTACAGCCTCCGTTACTCATCCCGTTACAGCCTCCGTTACTAATCTGCTTCGGACTCCGTATATATACTCTGTACTTACCTCCTGTACTACTCAGTCTGAATATCAACTATAGCCATCCTCTCTACTTCCCTCTCCAGTTCCTCCGTCGGATTCCGTCTCCGACATCTCCATCCTTCTCTGTCCAACCTCCGACCTCAGAGGACTGAGAGTGCGCAAGGGTACAGCATGCCACCCCGCATCGCTGAGACCAACGTCCTCGACACCTCCGACCTTCCGGACTCCTCTCGTCCCTCTCGACCTTCCATCCGCACCTCCGACTGACCGGAGCAGAGCGGAGAAGAACACGCTCTAACAGAATGTCATTTCATGGGTCGTCACATCGACTTCTATAACTGAGCTGAATTTCCCAATATTGTGGTGGTGGATGTTGTGTTCATTGCTGTGAGGGTCAGAGATTATCTGCACAGTGTCCCTCAGGGAAAATACCTGCTTAACATCCAACATTGGTACCATGAAAGGTTAGTTCCTGTTCAATGGTTGCATAGTAACAGAAATGGATTCGTGGTTGACAGAGAGCAGTTCTGCTCAGTTGCTAGTATGGTTGGCATTGCTTATCCCTACAATGTCCTTGACATTCCAAAACTGTCAATGGTATGCTCTAACAGTGTCTGCTATAAAAGCAGGATTAATCCCAGATTCAGTGTGGAGTGAGATTTGATGAGGAGAGGGAGTGGAATAGGGTCTCATTTCCCATGGTTGTAGCTACATCAGCAAGAGGCCTGAAATGTAGTGGTAGCAGCAATATTTGCAGCAGAGCAGGCTGTGCCTGTGTGAGGCCAGCATGCCGTTGTAAGTCGCCAGAGAGAAGAGTCAATGAGAATGGGTATCTTGGCTGAAGTTGTCATCATCGAGGTGGCATTGAGGCAGTTCCAGTTCCTGGGATATAACCAGAATGTTGACCACTCCAGAGTGTGCATTGCATGACAAGATGTACCCAAGGTCCCCATCATACTGCCCATGTTTTGAAATGATACACCAAGCAGGAAGTGCTTGCTCTAAAGTGCCAAATAAATCTGTAGAGGATATACACTCAGCCAGCATGAGCATCCAGCTTCAGACACAGTTGGCATGAGAGAGGGGGACAGCCTGAAGGAATGTTCACAGATCTGGAGCCCAAACTGTTGTATATCTAGGTAGGCACTTCAGGAGAGACATATTCAAATACACTTTGTTCCATGCCTCTACAATATATTCTGCTGAAGTGTCATGACCCGTGTCAGCTCCGGCCCCTATCTCCGTTCCTCCGCCCCTATCTCCGTCCCTATCTCTGTTCCGACTCTGTATATACCTCCGGACTCCGTTTCTCCTATCTCTGATCTTATCTTATCTCCATATATACATTCTTGTATCTCTGTTAGGATTAGTTCCACTCTTAGACTTCGCCCGTGGCTGTGTACACAGCACCGGCATTCTCCTACCCAGAAGCACTGCTCCAGAGTAGTTTCCCTTCTGTCTCTGACTTACTCATCCCGTTACAGCCTCCGTTACTAATCCACTTCAGACTCTGTATATATACTCTGTACTTACCTCTTGTACACTCCAGTCTGAATATTGATTCCAGCCATCTACTTCACTTCCCTCCTCAGTCTTCCGCCGTCGGATTCCGTCTCCGACCTCTCCTCCTCTTCCGTCCGACCTCTGACCTCAGAGGACTGAGAGCGCACAAGGGTACAGCATGCCACCCTGCATCACTGAGACCAATGTCCTCGACACCTCCGACCTTCTGGACTCCTCTCATCACTCTCGACCTTTCGTCCACACCTCCGACTGATCGGAGCAGAGCGGAGAAGCACACGCTCTAACATGAAGACCCTGAGCACCTGTAGTTAATTACATAAAGGGAAAAACTGTAAACATTATACTTACCAGGGAAGATTCAGACAGAATAGAACCTTGTAATTTCCTGGGGGGTGACCTGTGATGGTGATGCCCATGTACGAGGGAAGGGTTGGGATGAGGGGGTAGAAAGTGGAAGGTAGCAGGATAACCTGCAGTGATGTTCCTCCATTGAGATTGCCTTGAAGGTCACTTCTTGTTCATTTAGGTCATGTTCAAATGTGAGGCTAGAAACTAAACCTTCCTGGTACCCAATTTTTGGGAACTTTCCTTGGTGGAAGTCCATTATGTGCATTAGCATTTCAAAGGACACTGAGCCAGTCAGCCAGTCATTGACTGCAGCCCAGAGAGCATTGTCATCCAGAACCTTGAGATCATCATCAGTCATCTCTCCATTGTTGTTTCCATATCCATCCCCATGCTCCACATCTCCATCATTGTTGCATTTGTACTGTTGTGCAATGTTGTTCACTGCCTGGCCATATCTCAAGAGACCTGCACCCTGGTCATTGTAATAGATATGAGACCTGGGGATCACCCCTTATTCTCGGCAGTCTTGGTGGTTGGGAACTAAAATCATCTTCAATTGGTTAGAACAGAAAACAGGAAAAACACAGACAATGTACCATCTACATCTTGCTCTTCCCCCTTGTCTTCCTTACCTCTGCTAACTGCAGCTTCCATATCAAGAAATTGAGAGACCTGCCTGACAACTGGATGGTTAGAACCAGTAGTCAGGACCTGCATGAAAATCAGCCAAGCAGCTGGAATAGATTTACAACATACCTTGCAAAGTTTGCATGGTGGTTGGCTCAAAGTAGTTTCTGGATGGGCATGTTTTGGAGCATTTGATGGTCCTTGGAAAGAGAAGGGCATGATGATAAGTACACTTCAAATGCTAGACATCACTCACCAGCAATGGCTTCTGCTCTAGCAGATGTACTGAAAGGTGTCAGTGTAGACCCATGTGTAAAGGAAAGTCTGCAGGCACTCATTGCAGCTTCCACTGTTGAGATAGCAGCAAGATGCTCCTTGTCTTTGAAGTGGGTAAACAACTGGTCAAATAGAGGCTTCCAATCCTCATGATTGTACCTGTCCAGTTAGGTGAGCCCATTGGAGAGTGCTTCAAACTCAAACTCACTCTTGGTCTATTGCATTACCAATTTCCACATGTCAAGACACTCTATCAAAGGGAGAACACCAAAAGCATGGTTTGAATGCATCAGTAACAATTGATTATACATGGAAGGGCCACTCACCAATTGCACTCATAGAGATTGACATGGTCGAAGATTCTATGAAACATTCATTAGCTATAGTTTGATTGAGAGCAATTCAGGTAACATATTCACATGTTAGACAGTGTGGCTTGGTGCTCTAAGACAATGCACTACTACTAGGAGTTTGGTTGTCATGGTGCTGAAAAGGGTTGTGAGACACTAGAATGGCCGCCTTTGTAGTAGGAGCCTATTTGGGAAATTGACGCTTATTTTGGAAATTGACATGTACAGTGATTGATATTGGAGCTGCAACAAGTAGAGTAGCTAGCATATGACAAGTACTGTTACAATATTTGACACTGTCTACAGTTTGCGGTATCACTCTTCCTTGTTCAGTCCTACTACTCTTCCCTCTTACTTAGATGACGTGACCTACCTGGTATTCCCTTTTTATCCACTACCGGATAGGGACTCTTGAGTTACTACATTTGGTATGCTCCACTTCCTACTTTTGGACACATTGCCCTCCCACAGCATTATCTCTTTATTGGTGCTGTGTCTCCCACATTACCACACTAGGTATCTCTTTGCTACTATACCAGGAATTACTACAACTAGTGAGGTACAGCTCTACTTAGGTATTTAAACTGTGCCCTGTACTATAGAGGATCCCTAGCTAGTTCTGTGCAATCCTACATGCAGTCTCTGGCCTCAGTGAGTCTGACTTGAGGATAGCGAGCATCCCAGTTCTATTAGTCTTCGTCCTACTATTGAGTAGACGCTATCCGAGTGTTTTGATAGGAACATAGGACCCGATACTCGACCTTAAGAGATTGTACGCAGTCCACGTAACAAAAGAACTAGCTCTCTTTCTGCCCCTGCTACTTAGCAGAAGGGCGAGTACCTTGAAACCACATCATACCAATCCCCTGCAGAGCGAGACTCTTCCCCAGAATACAAGGAAGAAACAGAACACAAAGAAGTATTCTTTGAAGAGGAACCAACTCTGAGTGCCACTCCTATAGAGCCCAGACCCTTCAAAAATCCTTACCAGACTAGTTCTCCATTCCCACCAACCCCCCAACAAATTGCTACCTCCTCAGGAGCACCCAGACCCCCTCCTCCTAGCCTGTTATTTCAGGAATGCCATAGAAGATGATCTGTAATCCTGGAAACTGTCCTGGAACACTCTACTCTTGCTCCAGCTCCCCCTGCCCCCCCTTCCCTCTCTCCAGTTGTTCTTATCACAAATATGGACAATCAGGAAGACATACCAATAGCGGATGTGGCACATCATGACAAAAAAGGGGAGCTCTGAGCAGCCCTACCTGGAGACTTCAATAGAAATGAAGCTGACGCAACTTGATGGATGTTGGCCATGACTGCCTTCTTTACCATCAACCAGAACATCTACAACAACGACTCGCTCCTAATCCTCACCTGCCTCAATAAAATGAATAAAGGACGAGCTGCAGCATTTGCCAAAACCTGGTACCCAAAAGTTGCCGATGCTACCTTTGCCCAATTCCAGGAGGCATTTAAAGAGTCTTTCGTCCCCTCCAGACAACAGGAACAATCTTGAAACGAGCTGTATGAGTTGAAGCAAAGTGACTTCAAAGACAGAAGTGAAAGGACCCTACCTGGGCGACTCCAAAGAGGGAACTTCAACACCTATGTCACTACCTTCGAACTAAAGGTGATGAGGAGTCAATTGGAGACTGGACATGAGGAGATCCTGATCGACATCCTGAGGAGAGGAGTCGATGAGAGGCTGGCAAACATGATGGCTACACTGAACCCTCAGCCAATGAAATGGAGAGATTGGATTAGGAAGGCCCATGTGTTTGATGAAAACATTTGCCACCTTCGAAAGATCAGGGAACAAAGGAACTACTTGCCACTTCCTTCCTCCAGAAGCTCCCACAACCATTGAGACCCAAATGCTATGGACATCGACGCTATCCGCCTCACACTGGTAGAGCGAGCTGAACATATGAAGAATAACAAATGCTTCATTTGCCACAGGGTAGGCTGCCGTACCATGAATCACCCTCAGGGAGAACCTCGATGATTCCCTACCAAACCTCACACCGTGAAAACCATCGAAACAAGGGAAGACACTCTCGGAGAGTTCATCCAGAACTCAGATCTACCCAGGGACGAGCTGCTCTGTATCCTTTGCACTTGTACTATGGAGGACCAAGACATGCGGAAACTTGACATGTCCTCAGATTTTTAACTGGGAGGAAAGTGACAATGTCTTTACCTCCCCTTTTTGTCGCACCTGTATTTGTACTAGGCCCCCACTCTAGAGCAATCAAACTCCCCATTCGCCTGTACAAATCCGATGCGACTCAAAGCATTGAAATCTCTGCCCTGGTTGACAGTGGTGCAACCAGATGTTTCATTAATAAATACCTAGTACAGCTCAACAATTGGAAAATGCACTGGCTTCCGAAACCAATTCGTGCCCACAATGTAGACAGCTCCGAAAACAAAAATGGGATCATCCATAGTTATGTGGTCCTGAGGGTAGCCTACAGATCTCAAATGGAGCGACGAAAATTCCTGATCATCGATTGCAGAACAGAGAAAGTCATCCTGGGCATCACTTGGTTGTGGGATATCAATCCTGTAATTGACTGGGCAGCAGGGCATATCGAACTCGAGGACTCCCCTCCCCCTGCGCATTGACTGGATCCAACTGACCAGCGATACCTCCTCCAATATCTTGGACTCCTCCCCAAACCCGAGGTCCTTGCAAAGGTGACCATATCCACCAAGTTAGCCCAACAGACCGCTAAGACAGAAACAACTCTCCCTTCCAAGTATGAAGCCTTTCACAGTGTTTTCGAGGAGCCAAAAGATGGAGAACTCCCCCCTTCTTGCCCCTACAATCATGCTATTGACCTCACCCTGGACTTTGTACTGAAAGTTGCAAAGGCTTACCCCCTGAATCCAGCCAAGTTAGCCATCTGTAAAAACTTTGTCAATGAACATTTGAAATCCGGAAAAATCAGACCCTCTAAATCCCCTCAGGCCTCCCCCTTTTTCTTTGTGCAAAAGAAGGATGGTGGGCTTCAGCCCTGTCAGGACTATCACTACCTTAATCAGCATATGGTCAAAAACGCATACCCCCTTCCTCTCATCTCCAATCTCATAGATCAACTGAAGGACTCATCCCTGTTCACCAAGATGGACGTCAGATGGAGATACAACAATGTCTGCATCAAAGCTTCCAACACCTGGAAAGCAGTGTTCATTACTCCATTCAGGTTGTATGAACCTACTGTTATGTTTTTCAGATTGTGCAACTCCCCCCCTACCTTCCAGGCATTAATGGATGACATCTTTCAGGATATGATCTCAGAAGGTTGGCTTTTGATTTACATGGACGACCTCATCATCCATACAGCCAGAGATCCTCAGTTGCACCACCAACACACGATCCGAGTGCTCCAGCGGATGAAGGACCATCATCTGTTCCTCAGACTATTGAAGTGTTTCTCCAATGTCTCCAAAGTGGAATACCTGGGTATGATCATATGCCCAGGTGCTGTCACTCTCGACCCTTCCAAGCTCCAAGCCATCCAGGAATGGACCCCCCTGTGCTCAGTGAAGGCCATCTGATTGTTCATTGGATTCTGTAACTTCTATCAGAAGTTCATCCCAGGCTTCTCCTCCATTACCCGTCCACTACACAACCTCACCAAGAAATGTGCCACCTGGGATTGGTCCCCTGCCTGTGCAACTGCTTTCCAGTCACTCCAAAGGGCCTTCCTCTCTCGTCCAGTGCTCTGCCTCCCACACACTGATTCCCCTTTTTGGGTGATGACCGACACTTCTCTGGTCGCGTCAGGGGCAGTACTTATGCAGAAAGATGGGAATGGTGAACTACATCCTTGTGCTTACTTGTCCAAAACTTTCTCTCCCAAGGAACGCAACTATGACATTTATGACAGAGAGTTATTGGCTGTTATCTGAGCACTTGAGGAGTGGAAGCAGTACCTGACTGGCACCACACATCCTGTCACCATCCTCACAGATCACAAGAATTTGGCATACTTCAAGCAGCCTCACAAGCTGTCTCGCCGCCAAGCCCGCTGGATGCTATTCCTTCAGGACTTTGACCTTCGCTTTCAGCACATGCCAGGCCCCCAGATGGGTCCTGCTGATGTGTTATCCTGCCTTCCGGATATTTCCACCACCGATGATAACCAGGATGTCACTTTGTTACCCCATGCGCACTTCATTTGTCTCCTTGATGTGGCCCTAGCTGATAAGATCGCTTGCTCCACAACCTCCGACCCTTTTGTTTCCGACACCCTCAACACCCTGCAGGCGGGCACCTCTCTGCTCCCCCATGCTCACCACTCCAACTGGCATTTTGACAACAGCTGGCTCTACTTTAAAGGTTGCCTGTATATCCTGGAGGACGCCTGCCACAACTTGGTCCACTCCGTCCATGTTGCACCCACTGCCGGCCACCCCAGGTTTTTCCAGATGCTACACCTGTTGCAGTGTGACTATTGGTGGCTGGGACTTTCCACATTCATGTGAAAGTATCTCCTCGGCTGTGCCACCTGTCAGGCCAATAAGGTTGTTACCCACCCTATCATACTGCTGGCTTGGCCCCTCCTGAGTACCACCACTCGCCCCTTTCAGACCATTTCTGTCGATCTCATCACCGACTTGCTCTTGTCTTATGGTTTTGACTCTGTCCTGGTCGTGGTCAACCATGGCCTTACAAAGGGGGTAAATTTCTCTCCATGTTCAAAAATCATCGATGCCAAAGGGATTGCCGACCTCTTTTTCCACCATGTTTTTCCTAGGTTCAGCCTACATGAATGATGTATCTCTGATCGGGGCCCACAGTTTGCCTCTGCTTTTGCAAAAGAACTATCACGACTGCTAGAATATGACCTCCCCCTCTCCACAGCATATCATCCACAAACTGATGGCGAAACCGAACAGGTCAATTAGGAACTGGAGACCTATCTTTGTATCTTTTGCCAGGGAAATGTATCAGCTTGGGCCAACCTCCTCCCCATGGCCAAATTCATGCACAATTCCGCAGTACACTCCATGACCAAGCAAACCCCCTTTTCTCTCATGATGGGCTGTGAACCCTGATCCTATCCTGCCATTGGAAAAACCTTTCTCCCTCCACTAGAACAGAGATAGACTCTTTTATCCGAGACCAGGGAAGAGGCACAGCAGGCCCATCATGTGGCGCAACAAAAGATGTAGGAACAGGTTTGCACATCCTACAAACCATGGAAGGTCAGTGATCACGTCTGGCTTGACAACAAGAACTTGAAACTTCACTATCCATCCTGGAAACTTGCCCCCCAATGTGAAGGACCGTTCGAGATCGAGAAAGTTATTTCCCCAGTCACCTATTGACTTTGACTCCCACCAACCTGGAAAATACACCCAGTATTTCATGCCTCTCTCCTAACCTCTTATCATGAAACTGCAGAGCATGGACCTAACTTTATCAATCCACCTCCGGATCAAATTGATGAAGAGGAACAATACAAAGTGGTGCGGATCTTGGGCCATAGGGGTTCCACAGCACAAAGGCAGTACCTGGTTGTTAGAGCGCGTTCTTCTCCGCTCTGCTCCGGTCAGTCGGAGGTGCGGATGGAAGATCGAGAGGGACGAGAGGAGTCCGGAAGGTCGGAGGTGTCGAGGACGTTGGTCTCAGCGATGCGGGGTGGCACACTGTACCCTTGCGTGCTCTCAGTCCTCTGAGGTCGGAGGTCGAACGGAGGAGGATGGAGATGTTGGAGATGGAATCCGACGGAGGTGAACTGGAGAGGGAAGTAGAGAGGATGGCTATATTCGATATTCAGACTGGAGTGTACAAGAGGTAAGTACAGAGTATATATATGGAGTCCGAAGCGGATTAGTAATGGAGGCTGTAATGGGATGAGTAAGTCAGAGACGGAAGGGAAACTACTCCGGAGCGGTGCTTCCGGGTAGGAGAATGCCGGTGCTGCGTACACAGCTGCAGGCGAAGTCTAAGAGTGGAACTAATCCTAACAGAGATACAAGAATGTATATACGGAGATAAGGTAAGAATGGAGATGGGAGAAATGGAGTCCGGAGGTACATACAGAGTCGGAACAGAGATAGGAACGGAGATAGGGGCGGAGGAACGGAGATAGGGGCCGGAGCTGACACAGGTCATGACACCAACCACTCATCTAGACAGGTCTGGCCAGACTGGGCCTGATTGACAGCTCTCCTAGCTACATTCCAAACTGGCTAATTCTGTCCAGGACCTCCTAGTATTACATAAGCTGACACAAATTGATAAAATAAATATATAGATGATAAGATTATATAAGCAATACTATAGATCTGACAAAAGCATTAAATAATTAGCATAGAACAATATAAAATGACAACAAAGCAAAGATATTAGCAAGAGGTATAAGAAGATTAGTGATGGCTTACCATGGTGAAGTAAAGGTAAAATGTAGTAATAAAGTGTAGTGAATGTGTTAAGAAAGGATTAGAGATGACAATGGTTGAGGAAAGAGAAGGTGCAAGAAAGTTTTGAGAAGAGGCTGGTTTATATATGTTGGAGGATGCAAATAAAGACAAACAAGGGCGAGATTTTTGCTAAGTCCTTTGACTACATTTTGACTACACTTGATTCTACACTTTCTAACTACACTTTGACAGTAATCAGGAAGGGGGTGATGGGGAAGGGGGAGGGGGTGATCAGGAAGGGGGAAGGGGTGATGGAGGAGGGGGGGGAGTGTTACACTTGGTGTGGATAGCGATGAGCATAGATTCAAGAAGCCCAGTAGGGGTTCTGTGGTTCAGTGATGTCCACTCAAGGAGAGGGTGAAGCTGCTCCTAGGGGTTCGAGGGGAGAGCTGAAGAAGACTTACTGGGTATGGCCAATAGAGGCCCAAGGGGGTGACTGGTGGAGGTCCAAGGGACAGCCTATGGAGGCCCAAAGGTTCAATAGATGAGGCTAATATTTGAATAAGGCTAGCTTGGGATTACAGGGTGTCTGTGGTTAGGTTTATATACCCAGAGAGATAGTGCACAGACCAAGCTATGCAGATA
>JBBPLV010001307.1:0-10325 GCA_038089975.1 Boletellus ananiceps | reverse complement strand
ATGTCCATTGTCTTCTTCTACCTTACCATCATCATCATCATCCTTCTCCCCCTTCTTTGCTATGCCCTTCATGTTTTCTGTCCCTTCTCCCACTTCATCTTCATCACACTCTGCCATTTCTATTACTTCTCCATTGTGTTCAAGGCCTGTGTGGCCCACCTTTCTTCCCACCTCTTCTATCAACATGCTTTATGCTGGTATCCTTGCAAATCCTGTCCTTGTCCACACCCTCAAAAGTGATCCACTTTATGAAGAGGACAAGATCACAGTAACTCATGCACCTTTTTCTTGACATTACAAAAGTTCAATCATATCATTTTCAATCTGCACCTTCTGATCTACCCACCAAGTTCAGCATTCCTCTTTGTCTATTGATTAATTGTCTTTCCAAATGAGTCCTGACCACTCTCCATATTCATAACTTTTATACTTCCATCAAATGTCTCAATCCCAACCTCTTGTACCCCACTTTCTGTCATATCTATCAGTCTTTGCCTATGGATGCTCATGATAGATATCTTTTGTCTTTAGCTACCATTTCTTCTTCCCCATTGCCTGTTCCATCTCCCCCATCTCTACCTCCTCTCCCTGCTCATCCTTCTGCTGTCCTCACAACCCCTTCTCCAGAAGATGTCCCCTCTAACTCTTTAGACAAGTATGCTCTTGATCAATTTGCCTTGGCTCTCAATTGGGCTAACATCCAACTCTTGCATCTCCCCAATGGTCAGCAGGTCCTCTCCTCTGCTGTCCAGACTGTCACATCCCCTTTTCAGCATCAACCTGCCTCCTCCTATATCTATTGCTTTCACTGTAATCTTCTGGGTCATTACCAAGATGACTGCTCTGACTACAGATGCCCTTCCTGTCACATTCTCACCCCTGGCCATCCCACTCACTGTTGTTTTACCATCCAATGCACCTTTTGCCAGTGTTGGGGACACAGAGCCTGCTTTTGCCCCACTCATACCTGCAGATGCTGCAATCAGATTGGTCACCTCCTTGACAACTGTCCATTTGAGCATGACTCTCCTGAACAGGCCACTAGTATCTTCACTGGCCCTTCTATGTCAACAGCCAGACCTTGAGGTTCTCAAGCCTGGAGCTCAAGTGTATGAGGGTAATGTTACAATTTCTTGTCTGTGCACACATTTATTCCTTGTCTCTTGTCTTTATCCTTCTTGCTCTCATATTCCTGGTATGTTTCTTTACAATTACATTCATATTCTTCTTATCATGAATGATCTCAAAGCATCAATCATTCCTCTTTAGTCTTTCTTGTCATCCTGATTATGTGGTTGTCTGATTCAACTCAGACTCCCTTTGTTTCTCTTTTTGTTCTTCTCTTTACAGTATCTGGTCCATGCACAACAGGTTTAGCTATATAAGCCTTAGACATAAATCATGTACCTTATTCTTGATCTGTACAATTCAGTGTATTCTTGAGTCACTCCTCAGTCTGAGTTCTCTCTTGACCTTCATCCTCCAGTCCAGTCTTCAACCATATAGTCCTCTGTCCCTTCAGGCTGAGTTGTACATCTTTGTATGCATCCTGCCTATCAGTTCAGTCTCAGTCCAATTGTTACGATTCCTTATCCACCCCCTATCTTTTCCCTTATCTCTGACTCATTTCTTATCTTCAAGTCACAATGACTCATTATGACTCTTCCTGATTTCTCATGACTCATTCCTTATCTCTGAGTCAGGATGACTTATCATGACTCACTATAACTTCTCTTGACTTCTTTTGACTCATCCTGACTCCACAGTTACTCCATTTGTACATACACAGCTCGGTCTGTGTGCTGCCCCAGTACCTATATAAACCTAGCCACAAGTACCATGCACTCCAAGCTAGTCTTACTTGAATCTAGCCTCATTCCTCAGAACACTCAAACCACCCCTGGTCGAACTCAGAACCCCTAGGAGTAGCCTCGCCCTCTCCTAGTTGTGGTCCCATTGAAATCCTCGAACCCATGAACGGCTTCTTGAGTCTATGTTCGTTGCTACCTGCACCAAATGTAACAAAAGACTAGCTTTCTCCCTAGGCCTACTATTCAGTAGAGCCTTTCCCACCTCGTCACCATTACCGACAGAAACCCCTTTGACTCCACTCACTGCTGGTGACGAGCTACTACCTCAGAACAAGAACCCCAGTCAGAACCTGAAGAGGAAACCCACACTCCTCAAGAAAACACCGACCCTTTTGACAACCTCACACTTCCCATCCCCTTGCTTACATCCGAAGCAAGAAATGTCACTGCGTTAGCCCAGCAACTCTCCCGACAACTGAGCTTGCCCTAGGAACCAACTCCCACGCCACCCCGAACACCATCCCCAACCCCTGTCGCTCCTCTTCCCATGACTTCCTTGTCCACTTGCGCTACTGAGCTCAGGCTCAATACCCCCGAAGCCTTCAATGGCTCCCCCTCCTGTGCAGAATTCTGAATGAATACCATACGAACTTATCTCCTAATCAATGAAAAGTTGTATGATGATGACAACAAATGAATTGGGTTTACCCTCTCCTTCATGACTGAAGGAACAGCCAAGAGTTGGGCCACCGTCAAAACAAAAGCAGCCCTTGACTCCAACATGTTTGGGTCCTTCAAGGACTTCCTCAAAGAATTCAACAAGACATTCCAGAACTCCCAGGCAGAGGCAGAAGCCACCACCTGGCTGACCAACACCTGCGTCTGCTCAGACAATTATTTACCCAAGTACATCGCCGAGTTCAAACTCAAGGTCATGGAGGCCAGACTGGACACTACAGCCAATGCCCCCACCATCATTCACTACCTCCATGCTGGGATCCCACCCTGGCTTTCAGATCACATCTATGCTCTAGACACCATCCCCATGACCCCTGATAGCTGGTACAAGAAAATTGACCAGTTCCTCTCCCAAAAACGTTTCACAGCTGCTGTAGCCAAACAACATTCCACCAGAACCCAGGCAGTCTTCTCGCCCTCCGTCACCCCCAAAGCGACCACCATAACCAGAGATCCCAATGCCATGGATGTGGACCACCTAACCAACAAAGAGCGGGAACGCTTCCGCAAGGAAGGGCGATGCTTTAGATGCAGGCAAAAGGGGCATATGGTACAAGAATGCCCAAAGAGTACCAATACCAACCCACGTCCCAATCCATTCTGCACCCAGAAAGTAGCCATAGTAGAGGGGTCTGCCTCTATTGAAGAAACAGAGGAGGATTCCACCATTAGAAGGCTGGGACAGGAAGCCTTCGAGCAGGATTTTTGAAACGAGGGCCTGTATCGACGCCAGCCCCCTCTTCTACCATTCATAGTGTTCCCAAGAAACAAAATTCCTTGTATCTCCACATAAAATTAATCGTTTCCCCTCTCACTATGAAAGCCATCGACACCACTGCCATCCTCAATTCTGGTGCCCAAATCAATTGCATTGACTGGGACTTCACCAAATGACATGACATCCCCATCCGACCAGTGGCTAAACCATTCCTCATCAAAAACACGGACTCAACCACCAATTCCACATGTCGATATGAAGCAGTCCTCTGCACCCAGATAGGTGGCATTACCCAACGCATCACATTCTATGTCATTAATGGAGGACAGGAAAACATTATCCTGGGCTATCCTTGGCTCCACACCACAAAACCTACTGTTGACTGGAAAGCAGGGAAGGTCATAATTCCCCTCCAAAAGGACCAATCCCCCCTCCTTAACCAAGTCCACCATAACCACCAGGATATTTACTTGACAAAAAACACGCAGACAACATCCTCTCTCTCTCCTGTTAATCCTTGCAAGGAGACTACCCTTCCAGCAGAAGAACTCTCCAGTTTCCATCATTACAATAAAACTGAGGATGCTGAAAGCTTCACGGTCTGTGCCCATGATCGATATGTCATTAATCACATCACACGCTGTGGATCTTGTTTTGCGAACGCTCAGGTCATGGCCCAAATCAATAAACTCACTCTGTCCACTGAATTGGCCATTCAAGCCAAGCTTGCAAAACCCAAGAAAATGCTCCCTCAGGGGTACACTGAATTTGCTAAAGTCTTTAGCAAAGAAGCCACTGATCATGTACCCTCTTCACATCCCTATGATCATGCCATAAATCTCAAAGAATCCTTTATTCCGAAAATTGGGAAACTATACCCCCCTCTCCCCCGCTGAATGCCAAGCAGCTGATGCTTTCATTGATGACAACCTTGCTTCAGGGAAAATTTGACCATCCAAATCCCCTCAGGCATCTCCCTTCTTCTTTGTCAAGAAAAAGGATGGAGGTCTTTGCCCCTGCCAAGACTATCGATATCTCAATGAACACACCATCTGCGATGCCTATCCTCTTCCCCTCATCTCTGACCTCATCGACAAACTCAAAGAAGCCAAACTGTTCACAAAGTTTGACGTTCAATGGGAGTATAACAATGTCCGTATCAAAGAAGGCGACCAATGGAAGGCAGCCTTCATCACCCACTGAGGGTTGTTCGAACCCACAGTCATGTTCTTTGGCATGACCTCCCCCCCCACCTTCCAGCAGTTCATGATGGATACATTTCATGATATGATTGCTGAAGGATGGCTTATCATCTATATGGATGATCTCCTAATCTACTCTGACAATGACCCCCTCATCCACCAAACATGCGTCAAACAAGTTCTCCAATGGATGGTCGACTCTGACCTATACCTCAAGTTGGAAAAGTGCACCTTCCATGTCCAAGAAGTTGACTATCTTGGCTTAGTCATCAAACCAGGTTCCCTTGCCATGGACCCTACCAAGGTCACTGGTATTGCCGACTGGCCCACACCCCAGAAAGTCAAAGATATCTGGTCATTCCTTGGCTTTGTGAATTTCTACTGCCGCTTCATTCCCCATTACTCTGATATTGCACGCCCCCTCCTTGACCTCACTAAGAAGAACCAACCCTGGGCCTGGACCCCCTCCTGTCAGCAGGCCTTCACCACTCTCAAGGACATCTTCACAGCCCAACCTGTTCTTCAACTCCCTGACCCCACCACTCCCTTCACCATCTCTACAGATGCCTCCAAGCATGCTTCTGGTGCAGTCCTCATGCAACGCGACGCCAACCATGACTGGCAACCATGTGCTTACTTGTCACAAATGTTTGGCCCTGCCAAATGCAATTATGATATTTACAATTGGGAACTGCTCACAGTTATGCGTGCCCTGGATACCTGGCAGCATTACCTCTTAGGTCACGCTTCCCCTATACTAGTTTTCACTGACCACCAAAATCTGACCTACTTCTGCCAACCTCAAAAGCTTAATCATCGCTAGGCCTGTTGGCTGTTGGAGCTCTCCAACTTTGATCTCCAGTTCTCCCACATCCCAGGTGCACATCTCTCTGCCCCAGACACCCTTTCTCGTTGCCCTGATCACATTCCCCCTGAGGACTCCAACAATGAGGACCTCACACTTCTTCCCCCATCCCTCTTCGTCAACCTCATCAATACCAAATTGTCCTCCAAGGTCATGGCATCCTCCTCCTCCGACCCCCTTGTCCTTGATGCCCTCCATGCCCTTCCTGGTGAACTCCCTGCTCAGTTCCACTCCCGGCTTTCTGACTGGAAGTTTGATGCTGGCATCCTCACCTTTCAGGGTCACATCTACATTCCTGCTGACCCTGATCTTCGCAGATCCATTGTCTCCCGCCACCATGACCACCCCACTGCCGGTCACCCTGGTGTTCTCAAAACTCGTCAGCTTGTTGCCTCGGAATTCTGGTGGCCTGGCCTGGCCTCCTTTGTCCACCAATTTGTCGCTGGCTGTGCTGTCTGTCAGCAGCACAAGACCAATACTCACCCCACTCATCCCCCGCTATCTCCTATCCGCTCTGCTGCCACCCGCCCCTTCCAGCAGGTGTCCTGTGATCTCATCACTGACCTCCCCATTTCCCACGGTTTTGATTCTTTGTTGGTTGTGGTCGACCATGGCCTTACTAAGGGGGTAATTCTCTGCTCTACCAAGAAAACAGTGGATGCCACAGGGATCGCCACCCTCTTCCTCGCCTCTGTATATAAATGGTTTGGTCTCTATGACAAAATCATATCAGATAGAGGACCACAATTCACCTCTTCCTTCGCTAAAGAACTTGGCAAACTCCTTGGATATGAGCTTGCCCTCTCCACCACCTACCACCCCCAAACTGATGGCGAAACCAAGTGGGTCAACCAAGAGGTTGAAACATACCTCCACATTTTCTGCAATGCCAACCCAGCAGCCTGGACCAAATATATCACCCTCACCGAGTTCACACATAATCACTGCCCTCATTCTGTCACCAACCAATCCCCCTTCTATCTCATGATGGGATACAAACCCTGACCTTTCCCTACCTTAATCTCTGAAACTTCCATTCCCACAGTCAAATCACAACTCAAGCTTCTCACTGCAGCATGTGAAGAAGCCCTTGCAGCTCACAAGCTTGCTCACCAGACAATGAAAGCACACAACTGGAAGGTTTTTAAACCCTTTAAAACAGGAGACAAAGTTTGGCTAGAAGGACAGAACCTGAAACGTTCCCTACCCAACCTGAAGTTTGCCGCCAAATGAGAAGGACCGTTCACAATCACCGCCATTCTTTCCCCTATCACTTACAAACTCTGCCTTCCTCAAGCATGGAAGATACACAACATGTTCCATGCTTCCCTTCTCTCCCCTTATCTCAAGAACTCCATCCACAGACAGAATTACCCTGCTCCACTGCCAGATCTTATAGATAACGAAGAATGTCACGAAGTTGAGAAGATCCTTCAGCATAAAGGTGCCCCTTCTCACCGAAAGTATCTTGTCCAATGGAAGGGCTACTCCGTGGAGGAAGACTCCTGGCTTCCCGAAAAGGAATTCACACACACTAAGGAAGTCCTCCAGGACTATAAAGACTCTCTCCATTGACGGCGACCTCCCAGTTCTGCTTAAACCACCACCATCATCACTATAGACGCCTTCCACATCCCCACCAGTGCTCTTCCCATTGTCGGCAATGGAGCTCAAATCTATGGTCTCTCTCCTGTCGCTGATGCCCTCCTCGATGCTGCCCTCCTCGACTCCTGCCTCATCACCACTCTTGACCACATCATCGACACCACTTCCCCTCTCGGCTTCCTCTGGGAGACCTATACCCACCATATGGCAATGCGCAACACAATCATCGCCCTTTCTGACTTCACCCCCACAAATCCAGCCATCTGTGCCCATCTCCTTCTCCTACAACGTTCTGATCTCTGTCTCCATAATACCTTCCTCACGGCCATGAGCCAGTTAGGATTAGGAGGAGCAATAGACCACATTGACGAAACACTTCGCTCCTTCAGAAATGAGAGCCCCACTCTCCCCCAGGTCATCACCTTTGCAGACCCCATCTCCCCAGATTCGCGGAACATGGCTTAAGACAATTCCCCCATTGCTGACTCCCATGAGTGATACTGGCAAGCCTGCTTACACTGCCACTGCCTCAGCCACAACAAACTTTATTGTAAGCACTATACTTGCCCTGGTTGCTCAGTCACCACCCCAGGCCACACTCTTGCCAATTGTATGGGCCCCCATCGCAGCCCTCGTTCCCCTACCCCCTTGGACACAGATAACTCCTCATGTTGGGGAACACCCTCTCCTCCCCCTCGTTTCCATCCTTACCGATGGGAGCTACACTCTCAAGGGACATCCCCCCATCCACAACCTGTCTCCCCACCATTCTCCCCAGTCGCTACCCCTGACTTATTCACCCCAGGATCTACTCCAAGCGAATTCTCCCCTGTGGTCGCACTTGACTCCCACATCTTGGCAGTCCCCTTCACTCCTGACACACCCCGCTATGATCCCATGGACCCTTGGGTCACTGTCATGCAATACATGGGTTTTGATATCAATCAATGGACCTGCCCTGCAGGAATGCTAGAATGGCCAACCATCGTGTTCATGCTCCAAACCCATAAATGGGGAAACTCTCCAGACCCTGATGAGGATCCCTTTACCGTTGACTTTCGCACCCTCAACCATGGGTTACATTTCTTCACTGATTATGACCTCCATACCCACAAACAGCTTCTCGAGTCTATGTTCATTGCTACCCGCCCCAAACATAACACCAATCACTCAAGATATGCCCTGCATAACAGCTAGCAACACATTAGTATGTGAGTAGATCCAATTACTAATACAAAAGTGAGTGAATAATTGTATTTAAATACCTGAAACTAAGTGCTTTCATGCCGATTTGGCTGTGGTTGGTGCTGTGAGATTGGACACCCAGATGGCACCAAAGTGCCCACTGTGATACCAAAAGCAGACTTGATCCAACTCATGACAGATGTTTGCTGTTCTGTCCCTTATTTCTCCCATACTCTCAGATGGCAAAAATTATACAGTCCACCTTTCAGTTAAGATTTGCACCAGGGCACATATGGATACTAAGAGGGCCTTGGCCAACTTGGATGGACCAACAAACAAGAGGACAGAACACAGATGAGAAGAGTGAGCATTGCATTCATCATTGTTAGGTGAGATGAGTCTCTATGGATCCATCAAAGTATTAATTAACTCATCATAGTCTAGTCTTCTTGATGCAGTTCAGCAGCCCATCTCAAGTTCTGGGCATTCTTTTTGTCCTCTACACTACACAGAGGATTCTGATGATTTGCTGATAGTCTCATTTGTGGTGATAAGCATGGACCTGTTAAAATGGATTGTCCCAACAAAGTTCATATGTTATCTAGGACCACCAGTACTGTCACATACTAGCACTGGATTGTCTTTGAAATTATTTGCAAAGTGATATAACAGTTGGGACTTGGCCATTTGGCCTGGAACAATTGTCCAGGTCACAGGCTGCAGCCACAGCCACTGGCAGGGAAAGACCATCAGCTCACATTGGGGCAAGCTATAAGACCAGGTTTCTAAAAATCAGTCAGAAAATGCCCAAAGCTGCCATAGTATTTGTTGTTTGAACTATTATAGGTATACCCATCCCCATTCTTCATATCCATGCTCCACAACTTCCATGCCCTTATGAAATTTATTGACTCTACTGCAGCTACTCTTTGATGAATCTGGAGGAGTTGGAATCCTTGGAGTGGTAATTGACCATCAAAAATCTCCCACAGTCAGTCTCCAAATGTTTCAAGTTGGTTTGGTGGAGAACAAAGGTGTCATACTAGTACATGAGTCCTGAGTAAGGACATTGATGTTGACCACAGAGGGAAAAGAGACAGTAGGAACATTGGATGTGAAGGCTAAAGAGAGAAGTAGAATATCATTTAGAGAGCACTGCTCATTGTAATCTTCACATTCTGTTGTATTGATGAATAGATGTATGCTATCACTTGATATATAGTGTACAATAACTTTCCATGTATCTTTGTAGTACTAATGTGTGTATGCTCATTTCCACTATACAGCCTCATAGTAGAAGAGGAAGAACAAAGAGTAAAGTAGGCAGGGGAAATTAGCTAAATAATCATTTCCAACAAGTACTCCAGGATTCTCCAAACAAAGAAAAATCAGTATTTTGAGTAAAAACACCAGTAGGAGAAATCAATACAAAATAAGATGAAAAACATAAAATGTGCCTAGACCAAGGAGCAATCCATGCAAAGAGAGATCTGTTAGAAGACTGAATCCAACCATCCTTCTCACATAAATCATCAGAAGAAAGAATTTGTTGTATTGACCATACTCTAATGGTCTTGTCTCTTGAGCCAGAGACAATGTAGTGGCCATCTGGTGAGTAGGCAACAGACCTGACCCAATCTGTGTGCCCTTGAAATGGACCTGCCACACACTGCCCAGTGGTTGCATTCCAAACTCTAATGGTGTTGTCTCCTGAGCCAGAAACAATATGGTGGCCATCTGGTGAGTAGGCAACAGACCTGACCCCACCTGTATGTCCTTGAAATGGACCTACCACACACTGTCCAGTGGTTGAATTCCAAACTCTAATGGTCTTGTCATCTGAGCCAGAGGCAATGTGGTGGCCATCTGGTGAGTAGGCAACAGACCAGACCCCACCTGTGTGCCCTTGAAATGGACCTGCCACACACTGTCCAGTGGTTGCATTCCAAACTCTAATGGTCTTGTCTTCTGAGCCAGAGACAATGTGGTGGCCATCTGGTGAGTAGGCAACAGACCAGACCCAATCTGTGTGTCCTTGAAATGGACCTGCCACACATTGTCCCATGGTTGCATTCCAAACTCTAATGGTCTTGTCATCTGAGCCAGAGGCAATGTGGTGGCCATCTGGTGAGTAGGCAACAGACCAGACCCCACCTGCATGCCCTTGAAATAGACCTGCCACATACTGTCCAGTGGTTGCA
>JBBPLV010001306.1:0-10329 GCA_038089975.1 Boletellus ananiceps | reverse complement strand
GGAACAATGGTATTGCGCTTGATGAGAGCAGTCATTACGCCTCCAGCAGTCTCGATGCCCAGAGACAACGGGGCGACGTCGAGAATCAGAAGGTCTTGGGTCTTTTCAGAGGTATCACCAGAGAGGATGGCGGCCTGAACAGCAGCACCGTATGCAACGGCCTCATCAGGGTTGATACTCTTGTTTAGTTCTTTACCGTTGAAGAAATCGGAGACGAGCTTTGCAATGCGGGGGATACGAGTGGAACCACCGACCAAAACAATCTCGTGGACGCTTCCCTTGTCGACCTTCGAGTCACGAAGGACCTTTTCGACGGGGTCCAGGGTGCTACGAAACAAATCCAGGCACAACTCCTCGAAACGAGCGCGTGTGAGGGAGGTGTAGAAATCGATACCCTCGAAAAGAGAGTCGATTTCAATGGACGTTTGACTGGCAGAGGAAAGTGTGCGCTTGGCACATTCGCATGCCGTGCGGAGACGACGAAGGGCACGGGGGTTGGAAGAGAGATCTGCAGCAAAGTCAGCGTCACCGAACGCGAGAGCAAACACGCCACACTTGCCCTTCTTGTTCTTGCGCTTAAATTCCTGAGCAAAATGATTGACAATACGATTGTCAAAGTCCTCGCCTCCCAAGTGAGCGTCCCCGGCAATAGCCTTGACCTCAAAGATACCCTCTTCGATAGTGAGGAGGGAGACGTCAAGGGTTCCTCCACCAAGATCAAAGATCAAAACGTCACGTTTCCCCGAAACCTTCTTGTCAAGGCCGTAGGCAATGGCAGCGGCAGTAGGTTCACTGATGGTACGGAGGACGTTTAGACCAGCGATGGTACCGGCATCCTTAATTGCTTGGCGTTGAGAGCCGTTGGAATAAGCAGGGACCGAAACGACAGCGTTACTGATAGTGTAACCCAGATATGATTCGGCGGTTTCCTTCATCTTAAGGAGGACCATGGAGCAAATTTCTTCCGGAGACTGGACCACAGTCAGGAGACAATGACTATTGCTGACCAGTACTCACGGACTCCTTCTGTTCGCCACGGTATTGAACGGATATGTATGGCTTTCCAGACTTGTTGAACACCTTAAAGGGGAAGTGCTTGATATCAGACTGCACTTCAGCATCATCATAGTTGCGACCGATGAGACGCTTGGCATCGAACACGCTGGAAAGATGTGTAAACGACAAGGAAATCCAAAAGGTCGAGGCGGATTTACGTGTTGTAAGGGTTCATGGCCACTTGATTCTTTGCGGCATCGCCAATAAGACGCTCGCTATCGGAGAAAGAGACGTAGGACGGAGTCGTCCGATTACCCTGGTCATTGGCGATAATTTCAACACGATCATTTTGCCAGACGCCAACACAACTGGAAATTGATTTGAGTACATGCGAGGCCTGCACGGAGGAACACACTCACGAGTAGGATGTACCAAGATCGATCCCGATAGCTTTCGACATGTTTATAGGGGATACCTACCTGCGATAAAGATAAGCTATGGCTGCTATGACTGACCGTTGCTTGTGTGATGGGCACTACCTGTTATTGTTACAGTTGTCGCGGGTTACGAGGAAGAAACAACATGAATCACGCTTGTACACGATGCAGATACGGGATCCAGTACACGTTTGGACACCATCCGGGAGTCCAGATCTCCCTATGGGAAGCCGGGCGGAATGTTGTTGTCCTTGGCCTTTCTCCCTTACCCGGGCGTCCATCTCGGGCGGAAATTGAGGCAGTTGCTTAAAATACCCTGGTCCAGTTAAGTGCAGTGGCAGCGATCCTTCCAGTAGGTTTTCGTCGAAGCAACTGTGAATGGTATGCCACTGAGAGCGTGAGTTCACCACGTGCGTCCGTCATTTTTGGTTCCGTTTCTGGTTCCGAACTCGATGGAAGTGGAATGCATTCGTTCCCGCTTCCATGCCATCCCTGACCTCCTACAACCCGCGGCGTCTCTCTCCTTTCGCACTCACGCCGCTCGCTCCGTTCGTGTTCGCACATTGCCATCATGGCCATCTTTTCTGCGTCGCTTGTTGCTTTGGTGTGTAGCATTGTCACCCCTGCCACCCCCGCCGCTGACCCCACTCCATCGGCGTCCCACGACTCCACACAAAAACTTGGCAGGCAATCTCGTTTCCTTGTACAGGGATCGTGACAGGCACTCAACATACCACTCAAGCAGTGGCTCCCAGACCTCGTCCATCGCGACGACTTTCAGGGGATGCTGTTGATCCCAATGTGTCCGACCAAGCATTGTCAGAATTTTCAGACCTTGGTAGAGCATCACGCGCTGACGGTCTAGAACGTTCTATCTTATCTTCCTTATCTCTCTATTTTTGCTATCTCTGCTTAGTAAGTAGTCCAGACCTATGATGTAGGATCTAGAACCATGACGTAGTATCACATGATATGATGTCATAGATAAGCCCAGTAGTATATAAGTAGGGACCTGCTTTGCATGTATTTCCCTAAGCTTGGAATAATCATTCCTCTGGTCTTTAGCTCTCGTGAGTGATAGGCCTTTTCCTGACATAATTCCGAGCTTGCCTCCCTCGTCGCCCGCCGACTTCACCCTTGGTGCCCGACGTTTCCCCCTCGCCGTACTCCACGACGGCTGGGTCCCCTCCGCCTACTCCGCCACCCTCTCTCCCACCACGTCGGGAAACTTCGGCCTTCGTCCGCCCCTCGGCGTATACTGGGTACTGCCCCCAGTTAACCCTCGCCCCCGAGCAGTCGCCCTCGCCGCCGCCGCCCGACGCCTCCTGGGTATTATTGGACGATATGTCCCTTGGTTACCCACTATTCCTTACCTGGCTAATTGGATTTCTTCTTCTGAGTACACTCCTACATCTTTGGAGCACTTAGAAAAGCTGGAGATTGTAGCCATCCTCCTCCTCGCCTATCTTCTCTACACCCGCCCGCCGCAGGCCGTCTGCCGGCGTGTAGCCCTCGCCACCCTCATCGCCGTCCTCATCCACCTCATCCTCGTCCGCGCCTGAGCGCCGCCTACCTCCCTCTTCCCACAGATTGTCGGTACCCCTGGGGTACTAAATTGGGTCTGACAACCCGCGCGTAGTGACCGCAGTTCACTCTGGACAAGCACCGGGCCCACGCTTTCTTATACGGTCGTCCGCCGTCTAAATACGGATAAAGTTGCTTTCCCCATAGTGCACTAGGGGTCGTATTGGCAGAGCGATAGAGGCTGCCACGTAAGACGCATCGATAACGTCTACTGTTCGCGTGATCACAGTTATTGTCACGTCCTTCCGCTTGAGGTATCAAGCCGCCATAGCCAGGCGTATCCGGTCTCCCCCCCCTTCGACTTCTGCCGCTCAAGACCTTCGTGGTATTGAGTGAGAACATTGATCCTACCCCCGCGATTGGACTTGAGCTCAGCGAACGACTCTTTGGAGCGTAGTACCTGAGTACTCGGTCAGTGCGAAAAGTTATACCCTGGCGCCCTCCTGTTCCCCAACTCCATACTTAGTTCGAGCCCAGTGGCTCTTACTAGAAGCTTGGGACAAAAGAGAACGCCTCGGTCCCCCTCCATACTGCGGTCGCTGCGATCGCAACCACTACCTGCACGAACGACACGAGCCAGCGCATTGGGCTCCTCCCTCTACCGTCGTATCCCCATCCCCGTCTCAATCACCCTCGCCTCCACCTCAGTTCTTTCAAGGACGCCCTGACCCGGGAGGTTGGAACGAGTGGCTCCACAACGTCTACCACAACCCTGCTTGGCAGGACCCCCCGATTAGGGTTCGCCGACCTCGTCGAAGAGAGCATGAGCTCCTCGACCCCGTCCCCACAGTCCTTCGGCCGCGTCGACCAGACGTACGAAGGTACAAACTAAGGCCGAGAAAGTAAAGTGGATCCGCAGGAAGAGTACCTGACTGGAGGAGAAGAAGAAAACCCTCCTCGCTCAGAGTCCACCGACTTCCCTGACGACCATGAAAGAATGGCTAACCAACCAGCCGCCCCCCTCTCCACCGCCACTCTGGCGGCAATCACCGCAGCAGTCACGGCCGCCATGGCCGCTCTACCACCCACGCCGGCCCTACCGGTCCTCCCACCGCCACCGGCATTACCCGCCATTCCTCCCATTCCGGCAGACGAGCCGGATATCAAGAAGTCCTTCATGACGAAGCCAAACGACTTCGATGGAAAGAAGGAGCACTTTCACACCTGGTGGAGGCAATTTGTCCTCTACTCCTCCGGGTTCAATGAGATGCCCTCCGACCGCCAGAAGATCATGATGGCGCTGTCTTTTATGAAAGAAGGACAAGCCGGGATGTTCGCAGACACCTACCTGCAGAACAAAGGAAACTGAATCCACCGCGAGACTTTCGAAAGATTCGCGGAACAACTTTCGGCGACCTTCTCCCCGGCCAACGAGAAACAGGATGCCGACGCGGACCTTCAGTCCATGAGGCAAAGAGAAAAGGAGAGCTTTGAGGAATTTTCACTGCGCTTCCACAACGCAGTAATGAAAGCCCAGTATGACATCGGCGAACAAGGAGTTAGCCGGTTCCTGGTCACAAGGATCCGAAAAGCCGCCCACAACGAGATAGTGGAGTTCGTCGAACACTCCACACCTCGCCTCCTCGCCTCAGAGGACATTATAGAATGGATTCAGGCCCTTACCGTGGCAGCACAAGTCCTTGAAGAGATAGCCCGGCGGAAAAGAGAACGTGCCCTGCAAGCACCTGCCTCCTCCTCTCGAGGATTTGTGTCGCCCCGCTATAGGGGAAATAATCCGAATCCGGCCTATGCGCCGACAACTGCCGCCCCTGTCTACAATGCGCCTGCCCCCTCCCAACCAGGACTTTACACACCTGGTACGTTCGGTGGTCAGGGAGTACCCATGGACCTTTCCAAGGCACGAGCCGAAGGAAAGTGTCGCATGTGTGGGAAACCTTGGCCATGTGCCGAACACTTCCGCCCACGACGCCCCCCACAAAAGACGATGACCTTTAGGAATCGTCAAATCATGTACATGGACAATGACGACCTCGCGGCTAAGATAGCAGAGGTCGAAAGAGAACAGGGTTTTCCGCAAGGAGAGTAGAGATAGCCTCATCTACATCTCCTAGTACTTGTATTATCAATAGGAACGAAAATAGATTTTCTGTTTTACCTGTTGATGAGAACGAGGCTGAAATCGGAAAACTAAGATACAGAAGGTTGGGAAATGAATCGTGAACCCCAACCAAAGGAACAGAGTCCAGCGCAGGTTTTGACCTATACAGCACTGAGGACAAAGAAATCCGCCCATGGCAACGAGGCCTGGTCGGTACGCAAATAGCGGTTGCAGTGCCCAAGGGGACCTACGGTAGGATTGCCCCAAGAAGTGGACTGGCCGTTAAAGGAATTGATATTGGAGCTGGTGTGATCGACTGTGACTATCGTGGAGAAGTCAAGGTCCTGGTAATCAACCACTCCGATATAAAGTTTGACATAAAGAAAGGCGACAGGATCGCCCAATTAATTATAGAAAGAATCTCCCTGGGAGAACTTAACGAGCATGACAGTCTTGAGGACACGAGTCGTGGAGAAAAAGGTTTCGGCTCTACAGGTATGGCCGAAACACCCGAAATAAATAAAAAAGGGAAGAAGAAGATGGAGATGAGAGTGAGGTTCGATGAGTCGGCCGAACAGCATGAAGGAGCTGTCACGTCGATCCATGCCGAAAGGCTGGATAATCGGACCAGTAAGAACGAAGAAAGGTCGATCACCACCCGACCCTGGACTGTCCAGTGGATCAAAGAGGTGGTCGACCACAAGGATGAAGAGCGTGCGATCAACCACGTACGATCGTTTGTGCATGAAACCAGGCTAACTCAAGTCAATTCCTCGCTTATAAGTCAATTAAAGAATTTGGGACAGTTCGAAGCCCAATTCGCACTGTGGGAACTTCAGGAAAAGCCTAGGTTCACTAAACGACAACGATCGGAAAATGCGTTCGAGATCAACGGCACGATTAAAAAGACGGATGGAACCTCAGTTGAGGTTGTAGCACTCTTGGACTCGGGATGCACTGGAACAGTGATCGATGGAGAGTTCGCCCGAGCTCAGGACATGAAAATATATAAGCTACCCATACCCATTCTCGTCTTCAATGCCGACGGATCCTTGAATGCTGAGGGATCAATTAAAGAGTTCACTGTCATGGAACTTCAAATCGGAAATCACAAGGAGCAGATCACTATGGCCCTATCGAAGTTGAGCACTCACAATGTGTTCCTTGGCCACGACTGGCTCACTAAACACAATCCGATGATAAATTGGCGGGAACACTCCCTCAAATTCACGTGTTGCGACCACGCAACCCCCATGGACGATTACGAAGAGTCGTCGGAACGCACATTCTACATTGACCAGCAATATATTAACAACCTTTCTACCGATATTGCCATTGCCGCTGGTCAAGAGAAAAGAATGAAAACCTTCGAAAAAACAGTCCCGAAACACTATCACGAATATCGGGATGTATTCGAAAAGGAAGTGTTCGACGAACTACCCCCTCGTCGTCCATGGGACCATGCTATAGAACTCTTACCAGGAGATCACAAGATCGATTGTAAAACTTATAATCTCACTACAGTCAAACAAAAGGAACTTGATGATTTCTTGGAAGAGAACCTCCGCACCGGAAGAATACGACCTTCCAAATCTCCCTTCGCATCAGCCTTCTTCTTCGTTAAAAAGAAGGATGGCAAACTCTGACCAGTGTAGGATTACCGGAAACTCAACGATATAACCATAAAGAACCGGTATCCTCTACCCCTGATCTCCGAGCTCGTAGACAAACTGAAAAATGCCAAGTACTACATGAAGCTCGATATCCGATGGGGTTACAATAACATTCGGATGAAAGAAGGAGATGAATGGAAGGCGGCGTTTCGAACAAATCGTGGCCTGTTCTAACTGCTAGTAATGTTCTTCGGGTTGACAAACTCCCCAGCCACATTCCAAACCGTGATGAACCACTTGCTCCGAGACCTGATAAACAGGGGCAAAGTAGTAGTGTACATTGATGATATCATGATCTTCACTGAAACCCTGTCCGAACACAGGAAGATCGTTCGCGAAGTCCTTCAGATCTTGTGCGAAAACAAATTAAATCTCAAATACACGAAATGCGAATTCGAAGTCCTCGAAACAGAGTACCTCGGAGTTGTGGTTTCTCAAGGACAAGTAAAGATGGACTCAGGAAAAGTCCGCGGTGTCACCGAATGGCCTGTACCAACAACGAAGAAAGAACTGCGAGGTTTCCTAGGATTCCTAAATTTTTATCGCAGATTCATACAGGACTTCGCCCAGGTAGCACGACCGCTAAACGCCCTGACGTCCGTCAAGAAAGAATTCGAGTGGACCACCGAGTGCCAGGAGGCATTCAACACATTCAAAATAAAGATTACCTCTGCTCCAGCCCTCCGCATGCCAAACGACAACGATCCTCTCCATATCAAAACAGATGGATCTGGCTCCGGGCTTGGAGCAATTCTCACCCAATTTCAGGATGAAAGGTGGCATCCGATCGCCTTCATATCGCGTTCTTTGAGCGATTCCGAACGCAATTATCCGGTAGCTGACCTCGAGCTCACCGCGATTATTTTTGCCCTCAAAGAATGGCGACAATACCTCATCGATGCCAAACACCCCTTTACCATCCTGACCGACCACCGAAACCTGACGTACTTTACGAAACCCCAAGATCTGTCCCGCCGACAAGCTCGATGGCACCAACTGCTGCAGGAGTATCACTACAGCATCGAGCATCGACCCGGGAAGACCAACCCAGCCGACGGTCTGTCCCGGAGGCCAGACCATGAAAAGGGGGTAACCGATAATGCGCAGGTTACAATTCTACCACTCGCCGTTAACACCAGCTCAGAAATACGGATAAAGCTTCCGAGCACTCAGTCCGAGAACATCCGGACAATAAATTCATCAGAAACGGTCGAGGAAGCAGTCAAGAGAACGACCTTCCGGACCGAAGATTTCATAAAAGAAGGTCTTCAGAGAAAAGACTTCCCCTGGAACGAAAAAGAGGGACTTACTTACTGGAAGAACCTCCTATACGTACCTCCAGACCCGATTCTCCGAGAGCGAATCATGAATGAAAACCATGATCACCCACTCGCAGGCCACCCAGGCGTTCACCGCACTCACGACCTGGTGAAAACCAAATACTATTGGCCTTCGCTCAAAAGAGACATCAAAAAGTACGTATCAGGATGCGACAAGTGCCAACACACCAAAGTAGACACTTCCAGTAAAAAGACCCCCCTCAACCCAAACGCGATTCCAGAAGCACCTTGGGAAGTCATTTTGATGGACCTTATCGGACCTTTACCCGAATCAAATGGAAAAAACGGGATCCTGGTGATCGTAGATAGATTTTCCAAAATGATTCGTTTATTTAGCATTTCTATGGATATTACCTCGCTCGGAGTAGCTAGAATATTCCGAGACGAGATATTTAAACTACACAGAATCCCCCAGAAGGTCATCTCGGACCGAGGACCTCAGTTCATATCAGCGTTCATGAAAGAGCTATACGCCCAACTCCAAATCGAAGGAAACCCCTCCACAGCGTACCACCCCGAAACTGATGGACAAACAGAACGGGTAAACGCTTGGGTAGAACAATACCTTCGAATTTACATCAATCACAGACAAACGGATTGGGTAGATTGGCTCTCGGTGGCAGAATACGCCCACAACCAGACAACTTTGTCTGCCACCGGGTTCTCTCCTTTTATGCTGAATTACGGACACCAACCTCAGGCCGGGTATGATCAAAGGAAAAAAGAAAGGAATCCAGCAGCCAGTGAATTCATGGACGAAATGAAGACCACACAACAAATCGCAGAGTCCGCGTTGAAAATGGCTGCTTACAACATGAAAAGGTTCCATGACCGAAAGACATGCCCCCCGACGGAATACCAACCAGGAGATCTAGTACTGGTTGAATCATCTAATATCTGTTCGGAGCGCCCGTCCAAGAAACTGGACGACAAACAGTTCGGTCCCTTTGAAGTCGTGAAAAAGGAAGGACTAGCCTCCTATAGGCTCAAATTGGATAGAACATGGAGAAACGTCCACCCAGTGTTCCACGAGTGTCTACTACACCCATACAAGCCCAGAGGGTTCCCCTCGCAACAGCGATCACCACCACCTCCCCCGGAACTTGTTAACGACACCGAAGAACACGAAATCGAGGAAATCATAGACAGTCGAAAGACGCGCAATACCATAGAATATCTTTTAAAATGGAAAGGCTTCCCTCGTGAAGAAAACGAATGGGTCCCGGTCAAAGAGCTCACGCACGCTCAGGACGCCATCAAAGCCTTCCACAAAAAGAATCCCACCGCGCCTCGGCTAGCCATCGTTATCCGATCCCTCGACTCTCCCTGTTCTTGTCCAACCTGTTTGGGCCTTCCCCTTCCAATGCCTTCCCCTCTTTTCCTCACCCCCGACTTTCTGAAATTCCATGAACAATTTAAATTATTTCCCGATTCTTATTACGATATTCCGTAGCATAGATCTCTTCAGAGCTTCGATCATGAAAAGGGGGTAATGTCAGAATTTTCAGACCTTGGTAGAGCATCACGCGCTGACGGTCTAGAACATTCTATCTTATCTTCCTTATCTCTCTATTTTTGCTATCTCTGCTTAGTAAGTAGTCCAGACCTATGACGTAGGATCTAGAACCATGACATAGTATCACATGATATGATGTCATAGATAAGCCCAGTAGTATATAAGTAGGGACCCGCTCCGCATGTATTTCCCTAAGCTCGGAATAATCATTCCTCTGGTCTTTAGCTCTCGCGAGTGATAGGCCTTTTCCTGACAAGCATCCCCTCCGTTCATTGGTCGTGTGGTGCTGGCGCTGGTGACTAGGAAGCACGATCCTATCCCATGAGGAAGGGGAACAGGCACCTGTACCGGTAGAGGGCAACTCGGATGTCGGGCAGCCTCCGAAAGCTGCTCGGGTCCCAAGTGGTGACGACTGTCGGAGTATCGCGGACGCATACGGATTGGTCAAAGGCGTCGATCTGCTGTCGCTTCGACGCGCCTGTGAGTGTCGCTCAATCTCTGTCTACACGACACATCTAATTGTTTGTAGAGTGCTGATTGCGCCTCCCACATGTCCTGACACTGCCATCCCATTTCCTTGGGAATTTTGTACTCGTCGTGGACATCCGCACTTCCTGTTGCGCTAGGTACGAATCGACCTTCGGTCGCGAACGGAAGACACCGCGTATACGTGCTATTTGAGGCGAGAAATCAGTACATCGAACCTGGAGAACGTCGCAATCGC
>JBBPLV010001305.1:0-10335 GCA_038089975.1 Boletellus ananiceps | reverse complement strand
CCCATGAATCTTGCAGGCACAAGTGCAAGACTAGAAATGTCGGCTATACAAGAGGCACAAAAAAATCGATGAATGTTCATGCTAGCGACGTGAGCGAAGCCACGAGCCAGTCACCAATTCTCACCCCGTCTGCTGCTCCCCAACAGTGGCGTGACGGACAGCGAACAAGGGAAGCACCTCCAGGGTGTCGACTCTCTTGTTACGTCCGGTGTCCCAGCTTGCGACATCCCTGCCATCAGATGCAAGGAGGTTTCATGTAGTCGCACGAGATCTATGGCGAAAAATTCCGAATGTGTAGTAGCCGAAGAACAGACCGAAAAAAAAAGGTTCGCCACAAATCCACACTCCACGGATTAAACTGTCATGCTTGATGGCGTCGTTCAAAACGCTGCAGTAGCGAATGGCCTGCCAATGGTGCATCGAGAGGACAAGGTAACGTTAGTGTGGTGATATTCAGGAGCCTTCCAAAGGTTTTTTTTATACCTCCTGTTCCCACTTAGCCCATCACAGGTAAGTGGCGAAAGTCCTCGTTACACAACTCCATGGTAATTCCCCCAAGCCGCCACTGTCACCACATAACACGTCAGGCAGACTTGGAACGAATGCTAGAGACCTTCCGGACGGCCTGCAGCAGAACCTAAGCAGACTAGTAAGTATGGAATCCACAATTTCGCTACCTTTCTCTCTCTTTTCTATGTCAGCAGATGAAGCACTTCATGTCGATTGGCCCGACTCGGACGCAGTATTCTTTCCTGCACGAGGCGGCTAAATATATGGATGATCCTAACTTGCGGCTTATGATCGGGGATTTTCGACCCCGCCTTTTGACTGTAAATGAATTCGGATGTTGAACGGTGAATCATCGAGGATCCATACCAGACGCTGCCGAGACGAACGCACGAAATCACGGCCCTTTGGCCCCGCGTGCATGCAGCGCCATCGCAGGATGCGGATTCGGATCATGACCAGCGCACTGGGCTGAGTCGCTCCCCGTGGCTAGCTCAGCAAGGTCCAAGAATACGCTAGCAGAAGAACGAGCAGACAGGCACCACTGTCATCCCATCGCAGTAGCTCATATGATTGGGTCGGGGCCCAGCCCACCGAGCGCTAACGGTGTGCGTGTGGGAGACTCAGCAAACGTGATATCGGAATGTCATTCGCGGGTACTAACAGGCATGAATTCTCCCGCGGCTTCGATCTCGGAGACATTGGGTCCAGATGCGTGACGAGTCGCTAAACGCGGAGAGGGTGCGACCGACAAATCGCCATCGCGATAGATGCAACGTTTTGCCGCCGATGCGATGCCCACGATGCTGGGAGTCCCACTGGCACTACAACTTCGGATGCGTGTCGGTCCCCCCTACTTCCCTCGGCCGCGATTCATGATGTGCTGGACGCATCATGAGAGGTGCGTTTATCCGCCAACCGGAAGAGCTTACCATGGACTCGAACCCACCGCACCAGAGCCTTGCGGGAGATCGAGTCGCCCCGCGTAACCTGGACTCGGTCTCTTGGTTTTTCGCCAGTAAGAAAAGGGCCACATACAATCGCCGGCTGTCCTTTTTTTTATACCACTCCAGTGACTCCACAGACACGCGCTCGCCACGCCCGTCGTTCGCCGTACCTCACCGTGCGGCGCGCGTAACCGAGGTATAATAACCCAAGGTACGCGACTCAATCGCGCACTATGGCCATTTTCCCCTCGAGAACTGGAGTAGGTGCCGTCTTTTCACAGCAGCTGGGGAGCGGAAGTAAAGGGAACTTCGAACTTTCAGGCAGCTTCGAGGGCGCTGTACAGCCTCACCCGGCTGTTTGCATGCTCGCTTCTTCTGAACGGCGTTCGAACACCATGGGCGCGGCGCGTCCCGCGCCCGAAGTATCTTCCAAGGTGTTCTGGGAATGGCATCATTGCGATCCCATCCGAGTCATGGGACAGACGCTGATCGGATTCCAGGACGCCGAGCCTGTAATAAATGATAACGTGTTGGCATACATATGTAATCCCTGGATGCCGAGAAGATGAAGTCTTTGCTCACATCATCATGCCAACACCGTTGTCGGTCGTAACTACGTCCCGTTCGAGGCCCAAGCGGTCACATGTACGTTATTCCTTTTGTTTCTTTCCTCGTAAACACGACACGATCGGGCGGAGTGCGCGCAGCTACCAATGCCGGCGCCGTCGTGCACAAGAAATGGCGCCCGAAGAAATTTCTGCTACCAAGTGTGACGAGCGCTCGTTCCACGCACGGGACCGATACACGATATATGAAACAGGCGGTCCTGTGACATGTGTTGGGTCGTCGGAAACTTGGCAACACGCCTTGGGATCGGGAGTTTTCGGTTGCACGTCGCAATGGAAGGAACTTGGTGTCCCGAAGACGTCGGAGATCAGTGCCAGGATAGGAACAGCACTGGAGAGAGACCCACGCGTAACGCCCTCGGCATCACGCAACTTTCCCATCAGGATGCTAGATTCGCTGGGTGCCATTGTCAGGTGCGAAGGAGGCGAAATGCGCGGGATGCTCCACCATGGGGAGACCCAGGAGAAAAGATTCCAAAGTGTGAGACGACCTCACTTGCGGAGTGCCGCGGCGAAGACATGGCAACATGGTATTGTGTGGCCAAAAGGCCTTCTATTCGCGAGGTGTCAGGTCCGCGTTGGAAAGAGGCTAGGCAGGAAGACACTACATGACAGCAAGTGGGTAAAGGTGAATGCCCGCAATCGTGCAATCGACTGGGAGATGGACGGGCCCAAGAGATACGAGCAAGTACGTACGGCGTGCACCCACTGTCGAAGCCAACCAATGTGACACATGACATCGAGAAGTTCATGTGTGCACTCAAAGTTATCACATACATAGCAGGTATAAATGAAGACCTTGCACGCGTGAGTTACGCTGCACTCGACGTATTGTCGTCAGAGGCCTTTGAGATCGAGGCCTTGGGCGTAATCACTGACCGAATAGAGTCACAGCCATCGGCGTCAAGGACAAATCTAAATGCTCGACCTTGCAGCCGACGTCAGTAATCCGCACTCTTGACTTATAGTTCTGCCGTGTGATGGTCGAGCATGTTATCTGACTGATCCAACTGAGTCCCCAGGCGCCAGCACGTGTCATGATCCAGAGTGCCACGCGCACGCCAGGGATCAGTCGTACCACATCACGAACGTTCCAGATGTCCCGATGGTGCGTAATCTGGCCTTGCTCGTTAAAACAGAGTCGCATCATGACAGGGAGCTGGAAGTGGAGCGGCGATAGGAGGGAAAGAGGTGTCCCCGGTATCGGGAGACATGGCGAAGCTGGGTCAGAGAAGGACAGTTGAGATTCGACGGGAGTGGACAGGAGATGGCGCAACATGAGCCTCCTGGGCATTCTGTACATGGTATGAAGATCCGGAAGAAAGAGGATGTTGAGCGTGTACTCGACAAAGCTCTTCTTGTGACCATCTAGAGCGGTACGCAAGATGGCGGCGACCGCACGGGGAAAAAAGGGCACCAAAACTCTGTTTCGCTGACGTCGTCTACCTCCGCCCAGCTGCGGATTGCTTTGAACCATGGATCGTCATCGAAGCTGTTTGGTGGACGCGCTCCCAAAAGGGTGTGGAGAATTGACGATGGTCGGGGAGCATCGACGGGTGAGTGCATGAATGTCGGAGATGAACGCACGAGACGTAGCAGTGATCAGTGGGTTCTCGTATCTAGGACCCGTGGGTTATTGTTCGACTGGAGGACAGTTCACGCACTTACACTGTCCCGAGGTCAGGACATCCCCGCAGCCAAAACGTGGGAGGACGCGCCTACACGAAAGTCATAAAAAAACTCGGAAGTGCCTAGGAAATTAGGGAAAGCAGCGTCGTGGCCAGACCTCGACGGCGGCCGAGCTCCTGCGGATAATAGACAGCTCCCCTATCGGAGAGGACTTGTATACTGTCACCTGGGCTGGGACAGTCGGGAGCGGAGACAACGGTTCAGGTGCTATGGACATGGATGTGCACGCTGGCGAACGAAGTCAAGGTAGAGGGACACCACCAACGCAAGCAGAGCAAAGGGGGCCAGCGACAGACCCACCAATTTAAAATGTTTTGACATGTATTTGCTGGTATAATAGATTAGTAGTGTCACATGCCCCTATTTCACTTGATAATCAGCCGCTCCTTTGACAGCGCGTCGTACTCCACTGCCACGGACTGCTCCACATGCACCCGCACGTCTAGCTCCATATCGCGAGGCGAGCTCGCCGAATACTCCACGTCAATCGGTGTCTTCTGTCCATCGCACTGTGAGCGTAGTTCAGCGACAATAGGTCGCCCCGGTTGAAATGGTCGAGTGAGGATGATATTCTCAAATCGAGCCATCTCGCCAGGTTCAGAGAGTTCTAGATGGCGGCGATAATGAGCCTCTTGGTGTTCGGAATCCAGGGGGAAACAATACACACCTCGTAGATGAATCAAGATCCGCTGACTCATTATCCAGGTGACCGCATATCCCAATGAAGCTCTAATGGGAAGATAGCATTTTTTTCGTCGGTAACGGCAGTAGAGAGCTTTTATTGCCACTCACCCAGCAGACTGAATGCCGCGGACACCGTCTTGAGAATGAGCAGTTTGATCGGATATGATGACAAACTCACTTGCACAGCTTCCAGGCTTGCTCGGTAGAGGACCAGATTGAAGACGTTGACAGCTTCGGAGAATGCTCAGCACAGGAAGGACCGACGACAGGGTGAACAGATCTCACCTGTCAGAACCAGAAAATACCCAAGCCCGTCGTAAATCATTCTACAAACCAAGGTCTTGTCAACGCGGTCTCGCGTGTAATGTAGGCCGCCAGCCCTTACGTTCTGATCAACCGAGACAACCTACAATCGAAATAGATCCAACTTGGCGTCCGCTTAACGAGTATGGGTAAACCAACAAGACCCACCTCCCATTAATAGAATTATATCGCACGAGGTAGATTGTTGAAATGGCCATTGACCCACTGTCCCAGACCATTGATGCGACATAATACAGCCATGCGGTCGGATATGGACCGTCATTCCCAGGAGTACAACTAATGGGCGGTCAACGCATGTTCATTCGGCACTCGATAGCACCCACCTTCCCTGTAGTCACGCGGAGCATATGATTAATCGTGCCTTGGTGATATAGCAACCGTACTACACTCACATGGATCGTGACCGCTAGAACGACGATTTCAGTGACTTCCATAGTGCCCAACAACGGAAGTACTCACGGGCACGATTATACATGTTGGTAAACCACTCAAACTGTGCAAATACGTCAAGTAGGATCAAGCGGCGAACGGAAGAGCGTGCTGACCGCTGTGGTGATGCAGAAGGCTATGACGAGCATGACACCGACAGTTGTCTCTCTCCGAGCGATGTTGAATGTTCTTTTTGAGAAGGACATTGAGCAAGCAGTTAGAGAACGAAAAGCACACTTGCCTGACGCCGAGGATCACTTGCGATACCATGGTTTGGAGAACTAGAAGACTGTTGAGTAGAAAAAGAGCTCAGCGCGGACTCGAGGCTGAGTCGAACCTTTGAAGATGGGTGCTATCACATAGTATTGTTTACAAGACTCGGGGGTGAACGAGGTGGCGAGAACGCCATAATTGCTGACAACCATGACAGCGATACTAACATAACTGTCGCCCGATGAGAGGAGAGAAACAAGCTGGCTGGGCAAAGGCAAGACGCACCGAATGAGAATGAAAAGAATGCAGCCCAGGCTGAAACCAAAGTGGACGGTCAACCATCGTCCATGCAAGGACGAATCCGCGAGATCAGCACCTTGGGCGGAAGATGTTTGATTGACTTCGATAAAAACGCAACTCGGCGGGTAGTGTGAGCAAGTAGCTGGGATGCGGTGAGCGACAGGGCAAACGCAGACGAAAGACAGAGACGCACTCGTAACCAGCGATCGAGAGCGAGATGACCCGCAGGTATTTTTCAGACTCTGCACCAACACTCATCAGGAATAGGCTGTGGAAAAAGTTGAATCGAGAACAAGAAGGGTGAGCTAATTTATATCGGTTTCGTGGCTCGCCTCACCCACGATGCCGCAATCTTGGAAGATGCCGTCTGTTGCCGTTGATGAACAGCAAGGGTGGTGTGCCCGATGGGGCTAGAGGTGAGGACGGACCTGAATGGCAAAAGGGCGCGCCAGCATCCATGCTGTCGAGATGAAACAGTGTTTATAAACTCGCAGTGCCATGTCAGCTGCAGCCCGTTTGAAATTCTGCTGTACTTTCTGAAACAGCGCCCATTCCGGTGGGATCCGACGGACCATCGCGGTTACATGTCACGATCGTTTAAGCGCTCCTAAACACCACTCCACCCTGCAGCCTTAATCGTCGTCCCATTCCCGACCAATGGCAGCCCTCTGCCGAGTGTGGCCCTGGCGCCAAATAACGGCCCGAATAGCTCAACCGACACCGTAAATGCCGTAGCATGTTGATGGCTCAGCATCACGGCTCTGCGGTGTTTGCATCGTCTAGTCAGGGGCGGTGCACGGGAAGAGCGTTCACTGGTGGGCCGTGCCCGCGAACGTGCTGAGTGAGATGGAGGAAGGGGAAATAGGGGCATGGGGCATGATTCAATCTCCGCACCAATGTGTGGCTGTGTCACATGCCTCGCTCCCCTCCATCAGGCTCGAGACCAGCACCCAATCTTGAGTTCCCCCCGACTGTCCTCGCTTGCCTTGTCGGCCACTCGTTGCGCTTTGTCCCTGACGATAACGGCCGAGGACAACGCAAAATGGTTTCTGCAGTAGATGATGTAACTCTCATCAAGTTGGCTGAACATCATACAAGGAATTTCATCGGCGTTAAACTGTAGGTCTCAGCGTTCTCGCTTTGATATCAACCTGTCTTACTGTGATGCATTCACAGCGTAGCAGCGGGTCGATCCCGCGCCATCTGTCAATGAGCACCCCTTTCGCTCATCATTTGAAGGTGCTCGTGAATATTCCGTGGCTATGCTGAGTGATCTCAATCATCGTGGGGCTCGGAACGCAGTACGTTCCCATTTTCCCCTACTCTAGACCATTTATCGAACGTCTTGACAAGACCGTGCGTCGTGAAGACAAGTGCTGTATGCTTACTGGAAAAAGAGATGCTAGCGACGGGTGGAAGTTGCACGCATCATCCCACAACCAACTGATAGGAATATCAGAGAAGAGAGCGACAAGGTAAGCATCTGACCGATCTTCTGTCGGCCAACGCGGGAAACTTACAGCAGCAACTCCATTCTGCGGGCGTCAGAACGGTCTTACTGATGTTCACCGATGTCTGCCTCCTCGAGCTCTTGACGGGTAATTCGAGAATATCACGACAATCCATCATAGCTGCCACCGAGCCTTTAACGAGCTTTTTTTGTGGCTTCAACCCATCAAAGTGCGTCTACCCGATTTTTACTCTTGTGCACTTTCCTATGTCCGTCCACAGGGTGTACAGGACAAGTATCGTGTGTGCGAAGCTCGACAGGGGATGAAGGCGGAAATTGGTACACCCGATATTGTCACGTTCTTCCCCTAGCCCGGTTCTTGCACTTCACGCGCTTTGCTGCGAAGTGGCTCGGATCTCCGGAGCGGCAGAGTACATTACTAACATCCTGTTTAATTTCCGTCCATCCTTGCAATATTCGACCAGCTGACGTGTGCCATCTATCCTATTCAACCTGGTCTCACTATCACTATAGTCGGTTACACGTGAAAGTGGACGAAAAAACGAGTTTCAACATGTGCCAAAACTTTCCAGCATCAGTAGTCGAGCCATCATTTGCCAAGACGTTTGTCTGATCTGTCCTCTCCTCGAAGGTACAGGCGAATCGAGTACGAGTAGGCCTGTCAATTGGCAGGGGTCCGACATCTGGCTGGGTTTTCCCAGTGCCAAAATATCCTGCTTGATCTCGGGCCACCGAGCACGCCCCGATGGACTGAGAATAGGGATCCCAGATCTCTCGCACATGGGTTCACTTTGGGCACGATACATGCTCCGTCAGAGATTCCCTGTGTATGTCTCAAACCCATCGCACGCCCTGGCAGTTACATGTCGTGATCGTCTTAAGCGCCCCTAAATACCACTCCGCCCTGCAGCCTTGATCGTCGTCCCATCCCCGACCACTGGCAGCCTCTTTGGGGCCTCTACCGAGCGTGGTCCGGGCAGAAATCCAGCACCGACCAGCCACGCCAAATAACGGCCCATCAGCTCGACCGATACCGTAAGTGCCGTACCGTGTTGTTGGTGGCTCTGCACTAATAACGTTGTGGTGTTTGTATCATTGAGTTGAGGGGCCTTCGTGCTCGTCGGCAGGTCGTCCAGGACAAAGTGCAGCAAGGGGAACAGCGCATTGTCTTGCACCTCCATCGCGTGCTTCTCCAGCTCCCGTCTCCACGCCAGATACTCGCACTGTTGCGTCGCAAACCCGTACTCTGCCAACGACGAGAGCAGGTCGTTGAACGTCGGAAGTGGGTTAGCGACAATGTGCAACACCGTTTGTGTGGCGTTCGGAAGTGGAGCCACCGCCGCAAGTGCTGTGCACCTCGCGACGTGGTCGACGGGCACCATGTTTACTGTGTTGTTGATGTCAGGGACGAGCCCGAGTTGCACGCACCCCTTGACGAGTCGCCAAATGAAATCATCCGTATTGGTCACTGCGCGCCGCATCAACGAGAAATGAATTTCAGGGAACCATGTACACACACCCGCTGTCTTTGAATCTCCGACAACATATCCGGGCCGGACAATATGTCCTTTCAGGCCTCGCTTCCTCGCCTCGAACAGCAACTTTTCGGATACCCATTTGCTTTGGCTATATCCACTTTTGAGGCCTGTCCTCGCGCCCTCGAGGTCGTCGTCTTCGGGTATGCCCCTGCGTTCGGCACCCGTGTGCGACAACGAGTCAGAAAGTTGAACATAACGCTCAGTATCGACAACCGCTGTCGAGGAAACGAAAACAAAATGTTTTTGTTTTGTCGTCGAAGCGAGCTCGACCGCGGTGATGGTCCCAATCACGTTCGGCGGTCTGAGTCTCTCGTACGGGTAAACCCAGTGCACCTGTGGATTCTGAGTTCAGGTTTCCGACAAGAACTGATGCCAAGACAAACCAGGGCGCCATTGTGCAGCACCACGTCGGCCTCGCCCGCAATTCGGGCCCACGTGTTTTCACTCAAGCCAAACCGTTCTTGTCCAAGGTCCCCGGAGACTACCTCGAGCCTCCCCGAGGCCACCCATTCCTCGTCCCAGACACCACGATCGGTCGATCCTTGCTTCAACCGTTCCAACCCCTTGTCAACCGAAGTAGACCGCACGAGACAAATGACTTTCTGGACTCTTTGTCGACGCTGGAGGAGATCTCGAAGGATAAATGCACCGAGGTATCCGGTAGCCCCCGTAAGGAACACTGTCAAGGTACGTGTTTCAACGTCGGAAGATAACGGTGGGTAGAAACTACGCAAGCGAGAAACCAGTTTCTCGAAATCTTGTCCGTATTCAGCAACGACAGGCGCGATTTGTCTCCGTGTGTCATCTACCGTGTGCACCGGGGTGGGCGGAGTCGAATTCAAGTCTCGAGGGGCAATACCAAAGTCTGGAGCACGCAATATATCCACGGCCGCTGCCAAGCCACTGATAGTCGGCTGAGCAAAGATGAGGCCCAGAGGTGCCTCGACGATGAATGCCTTTCGTATCTCGAAAATGAGTCGGGTTGCTAGGATCGAGTGTCCACCAAGATCAAAGAAACTTTCGTCCAACGGTATTGTCTCTGGCGGGTTGGGTAACACCTCCGCCCATATTGAACATAGCTTCTCTTCTGTGGCACTGATGGCTCTTTTATTATCGCTCCTGAGGGCAGCTTTGTTTTCGGCCTGCGTGAGGTGGGCATGAGCTGTATCCGGAAACGGAAGCGCTGGTTTGTCTATTTTCCCATTGGGGTTAAGCGGCATCCGGCGAAGAGGAACGAATACTGGCCGAGTGCTAGGCATTAGCCTAAAGATCGACACCGTAGCACATCATCAACGCACGTGAAGGAATGCTGTAGCTCGGCAGTTTTTTCTTGAGATGATCCCTGATGTCTTTGATAAGACGCCTATATTTTGGTATACTTTTGATCCCGTCAGCCTCTTCCGTGTCACTGAGCTCACTCGTGAAACCGTTCAACAGCGCGCCCTCGAGTGGCACAAAGTAGCTGACGAGTATCTTTTCTTCATCCTTGTCTCTCCGCACGAGCGTCACGTTCTCGCGAACGAGTGGGTGCTGGCTCATCAAGGTGTCGATCTCGCCTAGCTCGATGCGGAAGCCGCGTATCTTGACTTGGTCGTCCGCACGCCCCG
>JBBPLV010001304.1:0-10337 GCA_038089975.1 Boletellus ananiceps | reverse complement strand
TGTGATGGATTTCAATGATGTTAACGTCCGCAGTTTGGCCATGTCCTCCGGAGGTCGATGTGGAGGAGACTCCTGTGCGTCGTCAACGTACGGAATCGTTCTTCGTCCATGGTATGCGACTCACAAAATCTGTAGCCTTTCGCCAGCAATCGTGTATTTCCCTCGAGGGTAAATGTCGTTGGATTTGATTCCCTTGTGCGGTCGGGCTGACGCAGAATAATCAGCACTTATTTGGTCTCAACGCCCGTCGAAACCTACTATTACACCCAGTTGATTGGAGATGCCAGGAATCCGCCGACTCTTCTCGCCAGTACCAGCTTTACCGGCATCGCGGTCATTGGTCAGTTCTTTCGGATCTCACCGAGGAATCGGATTTGACGCAAAACAGATGCTGACCCTTACATTCCAAACGGCGGGGGTGCCGAGTGGTTTTCCGATACAGACAACTTGTATGAACGACCGATTCTCTTTCGTCATTTACGGGCTAAGATTCGCCTTGACGCAGCTTCCGCTCGGTGCGGAACCTGATCATCGACTTGAGGAATGTTCCGTTCGGGAGGACGGCGACTGGATTGCACTGGCAGGTAGCTCAGGCGACGTCGTTGATCAATGTCGTGGTCGAGATGTCCACTGCTAGTGGCACCGACCATAGAGGTATGCAACAGGACTATACATTGTCAGACGAACCTGACTTATGGCTGTTCTGTTCCATGACAGGTATCTTTATGGAGAATGGGAGGTGGGTCATTGGTTATACTGTTGGAATGTTTGATCGCTTGTACTCAGCTGCCTTCTTTTCCCCAGTGGCGGAGTCATTGGAGGTACGTGACTACAAAGATGTGCGACGTGAGCACTCATGCCTCGCCAGACACTGTTTTCAATGGAGGTAACTTACGACCCTCAAACGTAGAACAGATGGATGAACATTTACCCAGGAAACATCGGAATCGAGGTTGGCAACCAACAGTTCACAATTCGTAACATTACAATCAACAATGCCATCACTGGTGAGTGATGGTCGCGGTGCGTGTGTGAACCGATGCTCAAGTGGGGATTTGCAAGCCATATCTGGCATCTGGAACTGGGGTGTGTCGTTTTTACTGTCGACCTGCAAGGCCTTTCTCTGAAGTTTTTCTCAGGGTTCACATTCCAGGGCGTTACTATCAATGATTGTGAAGTAAGGAGACGTGCACTTCAACGAGCTACGTTGCTGATCGTCGTTCACAGGTTGGCTTTCACCTGTCTGTTGGCGGACCTACGCAATCGAACCAGGTAAGATAACTCTTCTGACACCTTGATACCATTATTCACTAGGCTGCTTTAGGGTGTCGGCTCTGAGGCTATCATTGATGCAGTCGTCACCAACACACCCATATTCATTCAGTCCTCTGTCGCGAGCAATGGCACACTTCCATACTCCCTTGTCCTTAACAATATCCACCTGACGAATGTTCCCACTGCAGTTGGCACTGCTAGTGGGACTACCATTCTCGCAGGAGGTACCACAACTATTGCTTCCTGGGCCCAAGGAAACGTGTACTCCGGGACTGGGGGCCAAAGGACCTGGGTACAGGGCAGTATTCCCTCGCCCACTAAGCCCTCGGTGCTCCTGGATGGCTCGGGACGGATTTTTGGAAGGACGCATCCCCAGTATGCAGACTACGCAACGAGTCAGGTCATCAGCGTCAAGAGCCAGGGGGCGAGGGGCGACGGCAGAACTGACGATACTGATGCGATTCGGAATGTCTTCACCGAGGTATGGTCTCCATGTACGACAACACCGGAATCGCTCACCCCTGCTCTTTGTTCCACAGTACGCTGGGTGCAGGATCATCTTCTTCGACGCGGGTGTATACTATGTGACAGACACGATCACGATCCCTGCAGGTACTCAGGTTGTTGGAGAAGCATGGTCTGTCATCCTTGGCGGCGGCAGCCACTTCCAATCACAGACGAATCCACGCGTTGTCGTGCAAGCAGGGGCAGCCGGGTCGGAGGGTGTTCTGGAAATCAGCGACATCCTGTTTTCTACAGCTGGCCCGAGTGAGTAACTGCGATAGCCATCTGTTCGTCGTTGACCTTGGTGCATTGCAGCGCCTGGAGCGATCCTACTTGAATGGAACGTGCATGACCCGTCTGGTCAACAAGGTGCTGCCGGTCTGTGGGATACCCATATTCGGTAAGTTCTTTGTTAAGTGACAAGGAAGTTGCTCATATCCATCGCTAACAGGCTTGGAGGAGGTCGGTACCGCAGCGGCTCGGTATCCAGCACTAACTGACAGAGCACATGCAGCGGAAGGTACGAATATGCAGGATGAAGAGTGTCCCGTTAGTTCCGAGAACACTGGATGTCAGGCTGCGTTCCTGGGTATTCACTTGACTTCCGGATCTAGCGCGTACTTTGAGGTCCGCGGTCTCTATCGATTCGATTCTCCGTATAGCATATACTAAACGAGCGAATATTCAGGGGACATGGGTCTGGACGGCAGACCATGATCTAGATGCGAGTAACTCTACTCGAACTTCGATCTTCACTGGTCGTGGTATTCTTTCGGAGTCTACAGGGCCTGTCTGGTTGGTTGGGACTTGTGAGTGAATCTGAACGTTTTGATTCCTGATTCTGATCGTGAACTGGCCATAGCTTGTAAGTTTGTTCAGATCTATTACTGTTTAGATGCGGATTTGATGGTGATCCACTGGCAGCGGAGCATGCGGCTCTGTACCAGTACAACCTGGTGAACGCTCGAAACCACTATATCGGATTTGCTCAGACAGAGACTGTGAGTGGTCTCCTGGTGTTTCTGGATCGCAGTTGACGTTATTTCGAACGACAGCCATATTATCAACCTGTCCCTGCTGCTCCAGCACCATTTCGTTCCTTGACCACTTATCATGATCCCACGTTCCCTAACGGTGTCAGCATGTCGTGGGCTATGTACGTGCAGTCGTCGTCTGACATCCTTTTGTTTGGTGAGTGACACAACTGGACGTGATCCTGATTACTTTCTTCTCATACTCTTGAATAGGTGGTGGATTTTATAGCTTTTTCCAGGTAAATTCTGGTCGTGTGTGCCAACGATTGATGATTCACTTGTTCGTCCATATAGAATTACGGCCAGACCTGCCTGAACACGAACGCGTCTTGTCAAGCACAGATCTTCAACATCGACTCTGCGTCGACGGCGCATGTCTATAGCGTTTCCACGGTCGGTTCGCGGTACCAACTGAGCGTGGATGGAAATGGAGTGATACTCGCAGACGAGAACGAGGACGGATTTCAAAGCACGTTCACGGCTTGGAATTGATACCGTTCTGGTAGGATGTGCAGGGGTCAGGCAGCGTTGTTGCGGACATTGCGATCGTTTTCTTTTCTTTTTGTTTGGATTTTATTTCCGCTCGATCCCTTTATCTCCATTCTCATATCCGCCTCTTGTCTGACAACGTTGATGGGCTTCTGAACATTGTGCTAGTAATCTCACGCAATGTGTGGCCGTCAGCATAAAATAAATTGCCCCAAATTTTTCTCACATCATTACAATGGCGTCGGCTTTAGACACCTTATGACTGCCTGATAAGGAATGTTAACTACATTACCCGGCCACTAAAAGTCCATGATGAGTCCATGATAAGTCCATCTTTGTGGCATAATGATAAAGAAAGTTACATAATTTCTCTCTTATTTGTCTTATAAGCCATTATAATGCTACCCACCTTTATGATAGTATATAATAAATCCTTTGCATCTCCAAATGCAATTTCCGACAATTTTGTTATTGGACTGCTGTTTGGGCGTGATGCTGTAGTACGATTGTGTTGGAATATCCATTGTTTTTTCGGTTTTGCATTTATTTACCCGCGTGAGAAAGGAAAGTATCTCTGTAGGGCTTCGTCGTCGCAGACGCGTCCACTCATCATCGTCAAGGGCGACGCCGGCGACCTTGGCTGTGTCGACAATCAGCGTCTTCGCCATCCGTTCCGCTCATCCAAACCACGACAAGCCACGATCGAACATACTTTTGCCAGCATGGCGGCGACGAATGGGAACGGCTCAGCGCCGCCCTTGACGAGCTCCACCTCCAACGGCGTGCCCTCCCACGACAGTCCTGTAGATGCCCCTCCCCCATTCGACGTGTCTGTCTTTCGCTCCTACCTCCTCTCACTGTTACCTCCGGTGCTCGGCGCGTACCCGGAAGAACTCGTGTCTCTTTTCGACGATGAATTCGAGGAAAAGGTGTCGCGGTTTGCGGCAGACGGCGGGGGGGTCATATATGTCGTCAAAGTCAAGGAAGAGGCCGAGGGTGAGCCGAATGCTCGAATCTGATCCGAACACACTTGACACACACGACAGAGGATGCCCCTCCGAGATTCTACTATCAACTCAACTCGCAGCTTACCTATTCTCCATCAAATCTTACCTCCCTAGCCCTCATCAAGCGCGGTCCATCCTTGGACCCGCTCACGCCTCTGGCTGCCCAACTACACATACTCAACTTGTTCGGGGGAGAGGAGACACCCTATGAGAGTCTGCATGCCGTAGTGAGCTGCGGCGTGAAGCCATGGTTTGATGCGTTTGTTGGGGCCCGTGGTGCTGGCAAGGACGGTGGCGACAGCAAAATGGGTAAGCAGTGCCTTCCGAAGCAACGTTGACTGAGCTCATATGCATGCAGGAATACCTATGACGAAAAAGAAGTTTGCAGAGCTCGAGCTATCGCTTCTGCATCTTCAACAGAACGTCGAAATACCCGAAACGCATCTCATCATCCATCCTGTCATCCAGCGGGCTGTCGAACAAGTCTGGTGGTTTTACTAGACGCGTGAATTGTGACTAATTCGCATTCAAGGCCCAGGGAACGGGTCAAAGACCCAATATTTCGCACATACCTCCAAAGCTTCTGAGTGACAGCTCTTTCCTTAATACCTTGCACAGTCATGTGAACTCGTGGATCAAATCTATACAAGCAGTCACTAAACTCACCCGCGATGTGTCTTCCGGTACCGCGTCGCAAGAGATCAACTTCTGGCTGAGCTTGGAGAGGGCGTTGGAGGGGATCGAGGCCCAACTACGAACCGAAGAAGTGAATATGGTCATGGAGTGCTTAAGAAACGCAAAGCGGTTCCACGCAACGGTCAGTTTCATTGCGGACACTGGTTTGAATAGTTCTACGGACCTTGGTAAGCTCTCGATAAACGTTTTTCTGTAAAGTGCACCTCATCGGCACGCCAACCAGTCCACAAGTACAACCAGTTGATGAAAGACTTTCCACTGAACGAGCTTCTATCGGCTACGGACCTCGACAAGATCCAAGAATCGCTTCTGTTGATTTTTGGGCATATCAATCGCAAGCTTAAACTCTCGCCCTACCCAATCCGACGTGCCCTCCCCCTTGTGGAGGCTATCTCTCGAGATTTCAACGACCAGTTACTTCGTGTACTGACATCACATCGACTACCGTATACGCCATACGAGACGTTCGACCGACTACTATCACAGACGATGAATATATTCCGCACATGGGACGACCTCATCAAGGAATTTACGAACGTTGCTCGGGAGGTCACGCGGAGACGCTCTGAAAAGTTCATTCCGATCAAGGTGGCACCTGCACACGCCAAGTTGCAGGAACGAACAAGATATTTAAAGGACTGGAGGAAACAGCATGAGCAGCTTGCAGTCATGACGGGTCCGACGAAGGGGCTGGGGAGTGTTACCAAAGAAGTGGGAGGAATGGATATGGAAGAGGAGGTGAAGGAAGCATACGAAATAGTCAAGCGGACTGACGTACTGGATGTCTCTGTCGGTAAGTCAAGATTTGCATCGTTGTGTGTGTGGGCGTTGATCCCTCATACAGAGGGCACTGAAATCTGGGTCGCTGCCGAAAATGCGTACAACGAACGTGTGGCGAGGGTGGAGAACCAAATCATTGCTAGGTTGCGCGATAGGCTAGGCACTGCACGTAACGCGAACGAAATGTTCAGAGTGTTCTCCAAATTCAACGCATTGTTCGTTCGGCCCAAGGTAAGCCCCGTTGGATTACGCCTTCGGGGCATGCGAAATGGCTTTCCTTCCCTAGATCCGAGGTGCCATCCAAGAGTATCAAACACAACTTATTGACTCTGTTAAAGAGGACATTAAACGCCTGCACGACAAGGTAAATCGCGAGTTTCTTAGACGCGAACCATCACCGACATCCTCTCCAGTTTAAAACACAGTACCGGTTCTCGGAAGCATACCACATGTCTCAAATGCGTGATCTTCCTCCGATAGCTGGGGCGATCATCTGGGCCCGGCAAATTGAACGTCAACTCTTGACGTATATGAAACGTGTAGAAGATGTCCTCGGGAAAGGATGGGAACTCTATGCAGAAGGCCAAAAGCTTCAATCCGAATCGACGGCGTTCCGCAAGAAACTTGATACGCGGCCCGTCTTCGAAGCTTGGCTGCAAGATATCAATCGTCGGGACATGGCCGTCAACGGACGACTATTCGAGATCGTGCGATTGCGTGGTGGAGGGTTTCAACTTGCGGTCAACTTTGACCCACAAACGATTACCCTGTTCAAGGAGGTTCGCAACCTGCTTTGGCTCAACTTCCAGGTTCCGCATATGATCACAAATATGGCAAAGGACGCCAAGAGGGTTTATCCCCATGCTGTTTCACTGATGGAAACTGTCAGGACATACGGTCAGACGTTGGATTTGGTAGAGCACAACCAAGGGATCGAGTGGCTTGTCGCCGAGTACCGCAACGAAGCCCAGAGGATGGTCGCAAAGGGTATGTTCTCCACTCTGCTACCCTAGAGCACCCGCAAGACCAAAGTTCTTCAGGCATGGGCATACGGTGGGATTATTTCGTGAACCAATACGACACAGCCCGTTTCGTATCGGGTGCGGATGGGCGAGATAACAGACATATCCAATTCGTTCGCGAGTTCGCCAGCGTGGTGTCGGTATTGCAAGACAAGACAAACAATGTGATCGATTTATACCGGGATATCCTTCGTGCGGTGGAAGACCTGGCGACATGTGCGTATACGTACGAGGCCTTCTCAGAGCTGTTGAGCAAGATTCAGGCCGCGGTAAGAGTTTTTCTGCACCCACCAAGACGTTGGCGTATTGACACTGGTTGTCATTCTCTTTCTGGCGCTCAGATCGATCGTTTGAACTTGGAAGGTTACGCTAACCTAGAACACTGGGTAGCGGAATTGGACAAGCGGATAGAGGGCATACTGTTGCAACGTCTAACGCATATCATTCAAGTTTGGTGTTCCGAGTTTGACCGAATGGACGATGGGGACACACGTCGTGATCCACTGCCTCTGCGTGACATAACTAATAAACGACGAGGTGGAAAGGGTGCTCGCGAAGAAAAGGCTGGTGGTGTTTTGTCCTCTCCTGCAACGCGTCCCTGATGGTTCACTGCAGATGCTGGAAGGAAACATGTCCGTAAAGCCTATCGTGCACGAGATTCGGATACAGAACCAAGTCATCTTCCTCGACCCTCCAATAGAATATGCGCGTTCGACGTGGATCAGACAGCTACACGACTGGCTCGGTAAACATCTCTTGCGTCAGTTGTGTTGACAGTACTAACCAACGTGTAGGTGTCATCTGCAGGTTACGTCGTATCCAAAGCTCAAGATACGAGATCGGTCTGCAGATGCAACGGAATCTCGGCTCTGAGATAACGTACACGTCCCTCGTGAGTGGGCTGTTTTCACCCTGTTTATGAGTCCCCTCTGACGCCGACACCTGCACAGCTGACTCACTTTTCTGACAACACTCTAGAGCGGCCGTTTGCGCTCATCGAACTCAAGGTCCAACAACTGAAAGACTATGTCGCCAAGTGGCTGCAATTCCAATCGCTCTGGGACCTTGAAGCCGAATACGTCTTCAACCGACTCGGGGACTCGCTCGCACACTGGCAACAATTGCTTACTGAGATCAAGAAGGCGCGGTCGACGTTCGACACGTCGGAGACGCAACGCAGTTTCGGTGTTTGCGTTGTTGATTATGAACAGGTGCAGGCGCGGGTGAATGCCAAGTACGACTCGTGGCAGAGGGATATTTTGAGTCGCTTCGGCGTCAAGTTGGGCAACGCCATGAAGGAGATGCACGCATCGATCTTGAAGGCGAGGAACGAGCTCGAACATCACTCGATCGAGGGCCTGGTCGCCGGTGGGTCGAGGCGGTTCTGAAGGGGAGAACATCATGCCTCGATGCACCGCGCCCGAGTGTTTTGGCTTCTCTTTTTCTTCGGCCTTCTCTGACCTGGCGGCTATTGATGCTTGTATTCTCTCCCTCTTTTTTTTTCACTTCTCCCTTTTATCTATACCCGTTCTGGATCCGGATCTAGGTCGCATACCGCCACTCGTTTTTGCATGGTCGTCCCTCCTACCCCGTACCCACCATCGTTCATCCTGACCTCCGTCTATTGTATCGGTTACGTATATGATATTTGATGTAATCATGGGACTCTCAGCTGCGAGCCACCAATTCAGATGGACCACGCCTGTTCTTCATCACTTGAATCTCTTGATGTGGTCATAGGCTTGACTGGAAATCGGACGCAGAACGAGGGGAACTAGCCGTCTCCCGAGTCATCGTGTATGCCAACAGATACACGGACAGATTCGTACAGTCGATCTAACGCTATCACTCGGTGGCGTACATGACGATCGCTTGCCTCAAAACACCGTACTTCGCTCTGGGGTTTCTCTAATTTCCTCCAGGACCCCTACACGATCATGCGTTGGGACGTTTTCAGAGTTGACGATGGGCGACAACCTACCTCGGCGTCCTGCTTGCTTTTATAGGCCCGTTGGAGCTCTCCGCAGAGCTCCGTCGCTTCAGGCGTCAGCTAGGAAAACGTTCGGCCGTTTGTGTTGCACGAATTGAGAATTGAGATCCCTGCGAGGCGCCACATGTGGACAAACGGGCCCATGCACGGAGTAATCCCAGTGCCCTTCGGGCTGCCGGGATTGGCCCTCCTTGACAAATAAAGAGTCTATATTTCACCCTTTGCGTTCATTGTCCAGCATGGTTGTACCCCTGTTAATCCCGGCCTTCCGGAGACAAGACGGGTAAGAGATGACGTTGGCGCGCGAATTTTGCCCGCGACGGTTGATCAGTCGAACTCGCATGCTTGCAAGCATTGCTCACCTCCCGTGTACGCCGCCATCACTGCTGCCGCGCCACGAGAGTCCCGACAGACGTCAACTCGAGTGGTCTTTGGTACAATTCAAAACGTGGATAACTCCACACCTCGTCGTATTCCCTCCACGGCTTCCCGAGATTCGGAAGCGGCTTGCCATCGATCTTGCACTCCTGACGGTCGATCCTGGCAGCAAAGCGCCGCCCGAAATCTTCAAGGGACTTTTTTAATCATGGTGGTATAGTGGTGCTGTTTCATGACTTCTTCCAACTCGTAATAGAACCACTGATGGAGCTCCAGGTCAAGTTCGCCTTGGCCTGTAGTTGCTGTACCCCCTGAAGGACAGGGGGACCGCTCCCGGGGGGGAATAGTGGTTTTGAACTTCGGGGGGAGGCGAGGCGGACATGCTGCGGAAGAACGTCGCTGAACACCCTAACTTTGTCGTAGGCTAGTCGGACGGCAGAGAATAGCGAATTCGCTCGGTGTTGCACTACTGTTCTGTTGATTACCCATATTTAGATAATCGAGCTCGATCGCTTCGAACCGCTTCGTTCAAGCGAGCCATCAATTCAGCTGGACACATGCCAGAAGGGCTACATTAGCCAGATCGCAAAAAAAAAACATGCAATCATTGAATTCTGATCGATCCCAGTTGGATGGTGTCGAGCGCCTATAAACATGAGTTTTGTATACGTCGTGGAAAAATAATGCCGTAACGAATAAGTTATAAGGTGTTTACCTAGATCATTTCCCCTTTCCCCCGGTTGAGCGAGCCCTGACAAGTGTATGTGCGAGTGAGAGAAAAGACGCGTCGACCCCGCACGACAGGCCTATATTGTACCATGTATGCATCACCACCGCGTCACGTCTGCCTCGGCCTCGCCGAACAAGCTCGTCTTCTTGACCGAGAAATCGTCCAGCGTGCCTCCAACGTCACCTCGACCACCGCCACGACTGTGTGCATAATACGTGGGGAGCTCGCGCTGCAAGAACGCGAGCACGTGTCGATTAATCTGCTCAAACTCGAGCAAGAAGCCATCGTGGCCGTCCGGGGAGGGAATGACGACGAGCTCGGCATCGGGAATGTGTGTCGCGAGCTCGCGCTGCTCGGTCGGGGTGAAGAGGCCGTCGGTCTCAATGCTGATCACGAGCGCCCGTGGTGGGAGGGTGGCAAGGACGGCGGCGA